>JASANE010015132.1:0-54110 GCA_030248225.1 Trileptium ribeirensis
TATGTGTCATGTACTTCGTTCAGTTACGTATTGCTGCCTAGCACAACAAAAAGTAAGTATATAAGTATTTTGTGTGTGTTATAAACATAGTGTTGCACGTTCAGTCTGTTAGCTAATTGTGCCTAAAAGATGGAAACTATTTATTAACCGAATTTTAGTAAAAGGTACTTACTTTCTTACTTACTTACTATACCTGAAATCTAGTAACCATATTGTACCTTTAATCAGACCATCTGTATTGCATGAACTTTAACATATACAATGGTAAAAATATAAAACTCGTCTTCACCAATGTAATTCGCCTAGCTCATTGTGGCTGATTCCAGCCGAAGGCAGTTCCACCAAACAGATCATAGATGAAAAATAACCACAAGTAGCGGTAGATATAATAAAATAATGACGCGAGCAGCTTATAACCTTACCTAAATGCCCCTTGAACAACACGTATCAAGAGCCCTCAAAATTTGCTCGTCATATGGATAATGTTACTATGTTATAATTAGTGTCGTCGACATCTAATAAAATTTAACCAACCAATTATCATTATATAAGCTTCCTTAACTCAGTAGTACAACCTTATATAAGAGCCATGTAGGAAAGTGAGATTAAACAAAAAGCAAAAACAATTAACTTCAGTTGCTAACAGTATAATCTACCTCGTGAAATTCCATGCCATTGAAAATTTTCAATGCACATCCTGGCGGTATCTTGACAACTGTAGCAGGATGAAAGTTGTAGTGATAGTTACAGTTGCGCGACTGAACAAAAATTGACGAATCTGACAAACATTCGACGTAAACATCGTGGCTTGCATAAGTTAACCGAATTCCTACAAAAAATTAGCACAAAACACAAGAGTAATCTTAAATTCCCTGCAACGAGAAGTTGGAATATTAAGATAGCATTACTATGTTGTCGTTAGGCTGCTGTAACGAGAGGAACCGTGGCACACCTAACAGATATCTTTACCATAAAATAAAAATAACCTAAGCGTTAAAATGTCTCTTCATGATATATTTTCCATATTTTGTCAAAAAATTTCTGCCTCGATATTTTTAGAAAAAATTCAACAATAAATAAACATAAACTCTAGATATGCATGGGTGTTTGAATCTTTTTGTTATGTAATCAACATGGCAGGAACTTAGGACGTAGAAAAATGACCATATGTTTGATCTGTTAATCATACGGTGTGCCTATGACTTTCCGTGGTCCGTCAACATTTTCATTAAGGTGGCTGCGCAAAGTTCAAACACATCATGTACATAAATACTGTTCACCGAGTGTGAGCTACCACAGGTGCACAGTATGCCTGTTCCGCAGGATAACGACACGTATTATAAGTAATTCAGAGCGTAGTGAAGAATAGGCACACGTAAGCTTTTTGCGTGTCAGCCACTCAGCTCTCTATAGCATACTGTAGGAAATTGGGATCGATTGTTTGTCGTGCTACAGCGATTCTCGAATACAAGTGTATGGCGAGCGTACAGGACTCCGCCTCGAAAAAACTATATAGTCCGATAGCAATAACAGTTGAACCTTCACGGCGTCATACAATCTTCGCTACGTTACACTACGCTGTGACTGCAGTGTTACAAAGTCGGCTCAAAAATTTATTTCAAGCCAAAAAATCTACGAAGATTCGTGCCATACAAAATACATCAATCCATTTTAGTAGAAATCAAAGTTTTGTTGATGCAGAAATAAAAGAGATTTCAAAAGGAAAATCACTTATCACTTATTACTAATCGATGCAAGTGTATCAGATTGACGTGACGCTGCTGCATTACGCACTTCCACAAACGTAATGCCCATACGACCCCGGCTATCGTAACCTCAAGGGCGGACCTAATGGATTATAATTTCTATTTTTCCTTTTTGATTCGGGTCAGGCCCAAGAAATTACGGAGCTTAGCAAGCCGCAGAAGCGCTTCACAGAATGTGTTCTGATCGTGCCGGACAAGTTGCGCACGTAGCCTAAGAGGTACTACCTTTGAGGTCCCCAGGGAGGTCGGCTCCGTCACCTGCTCACAGGCCAAAGAGACCATACCACTATTCCCTATCCTCGTTTAACTGGGAAGTGTATTTAATAAGTATTTGTATTGGCGTTGTTTTCCATGTTCTCGAACGGTTAATTTATGTAGCCAGTGGCCACCACTAGGATCCGACAAATCCCTACACGTGTAACGTCGAATTCGCGTATAGTTTCCTATTTTGGGTGTTCAGCTTAAGTTTTACTCCTGTGGGAAGTTTTCCTTATTGGTCGCACGAGTCGTACTCAAACAGTAATATATTTGATACAATTATGGAATCGGCGAGTCACGCTAAGGTTTGCTTCTGCAATGCGCGTGTCAAACCTGAGCGTGGGTCGTCGATAGGGGTGATGAATTTCAAAACCCTTCTAATATCTATCGCTACTAGGGTCAACAAAACACGTGGACTACTTGGGTTTGATTGAACATTTATGGATGAGTCAAAATCGTATATGGACAAGAACATACTGTACGGGCGAATACAATACATACAATGTCACTAGTATGGTACGCTATTAGGAGAATGAGCAGGGCAGCAAACTAAATAAGTTATGGAGTCATCGCCTTTTTCATGGAATTCTCACAGCTGATTCAAATAGCGGCGTAAACTACTAAGCCTTTTCTAATGATAGCTGTGCTTACCTTACTTATTAAAAGTGGGTCATATCAAAAGCAAATACCGGTGAGTCACACGGAGCGTAAAACGGTTAGTTATAAAAAGAGGCGCCATTTAACTAACTACTCGCTCGGCACTATGATTGCTACTGGAGGGTACTCCGACAAAACAGCAGGTTCAGGTAAGCCAAAGGCGGTAAAATAACAGGTACAAATGAGGCATACGCGACAAAGTGGGATTTACGGGTCGTGATCTTGCTCATCCTAATCATGGCTATGGTACATCGTAAGTGAATATTTGGAAATAAAAGTAGCGATTAGATTAACATACGACACGATATTATAACCAGCTAGTAATGGTACATATCGCTATAACGTTAAGTTTGGGAGGTAATCGTCGGTACGACTCTTAATTTTCTCTAGTGCGACAATGGTACGACTGTTCTTTTCCTACTCGCATACACACGTACGGTGACTATCAGCATGAGGTAAAATTTTCACCGGGTTGCACATATATACCGGTTAATTTTGCTTCCAATTCTCTATAAAACTATTCCTCAAGCATGGTAACAAAACGGTAAAATTTGGCCTTGAATTGAGGCTCATATGTGACCTAAATAACTACCAAAAAACGGACTTCTTCGTGTCCACAAACATGAGCTTAAATGATGCTAAACTAGGCCGGGTAAAACTGCCCTACGAGCGTTTTATGGGTCCCAGTAAATTGATGTTGGGACCGAATTTTCTAACTCTTCAGTTTTTCCTAATCCAAAATTATTACTATAATTTAATGTGTTGTGTAAAGTAACTGTACTTTACCAACACTAGGAAAAATATTTAATTTAGTTTGCCAAATTTACACAATTCTAGAAGATACTGGATCGAATCGGATCCAGGAAAGCTGATAAATTATCGATTCTAAGCGCAATTCGGGGTTCACTTAAGACCTGAGTTCACGCTTGGCTCAGGGTAACAATGTTCTATATTCTTACCAAAAGTACAGCGCTGCTACGACCGGTAAAGAAAAGAATCCCTACAATCTAAATTCGAAGTGCAAATTAGGGTATTTCGCATCCTAATACGAGACAGCTTGGGTATTGTTTGGTTTGGGGTAATTCGTAAATTTATCTAGCTTACTGTGGAGTTCCAAACGGACTCCTACTAATTTTACGAAAGGGTTGAAGGCGTTGCCTTGGCCTTCAACCTCCACGGCTACAATAAATGTGGTGAACAACCCGGTGTTCGGCGGTAATTCTATCAAAAGGTACTGTTCTACAACTGGATGCAGGCCTAAGGGCTTACAGGTGCATTGTGCACTAAAGGGGTTGTTCAATTTGGACCAAAAGTTCATACTAATTTGACGGTTCGCTTATCCGGGTCGACAAACGGTTAATAATCACATTGACTCGTCCTATGACAGGATTCCTTGATTTTATGACAATAAACGATAGATACGCTTAAACATGCAAGTAGGCCACTACCGAAGTAATGAGCCGTTTTGGGGCATTTCTGATTTCTACTAGTTCAAACTAACAAACTTGGCTTACTTGATTGATTTTTCTTAACTAATTTAATATCTTAACTCAATTCCTGCATGCGAAGGCTGTTTTAAAACGATCGATTCGTTATTGCTATCACGTAATGGTACTCGTGTGGGCCAAGGGACAAGCTTGGCCGAGCCCCAGTTCACGACTCAACCAATAAATACTATGAGTTCAATTAATTTCTGCCAATTTGGTGGCTATACATTGTCATTGTACAAATTTCATGCCAACTTCAGGGCATAAGGGCAGGGGTTAAAATTGCATTCACTTACCTATAAATTTGACTAAAACTAGAACTATACGTGGCGATGCCTCGTCGGTCATCGGCACTATACTAAAAGTACCGAGACTTAAGTTATTTTGTCTTGAAAACGGCTTCCGAAAAGAGCTCTATACGGTACTAACATTTCGGTTGTGTTATTAGCGGCTCCTACTCGATGAAACGAGACTGTAAGCGACGGCCCCGGTTGTCGGGACAACCGTAACAAGTTTATTAACTAAAATACTCTCCGTTCGTATCCTCAGATTGTTCGGGTTCCTAATTTTCGACCGAGATTTTGTGCCTAAATCTATAGGGGCTGGGGAAAACCTATAATTCTCAATATCTCTCTAGCTTGCCAGCCTTTCTCTATGAAGTTTTGCACAGGGGCTGGGCTCGGCCTTATTTATCGATTTACTAGTTCACGGATCCGTCGGGCCGAGACCCGATATCGCGTATAGCTATACCGATACAAAATATTGAAGCTTACAATGCGAGATATCAACACTGGGGAAAGCAATATTTTCCTTTTCTTAACCAAAATACGTGTAAAAGCAAGAACGAAACCTACTTGCGAATGTAGTACAAATTTATAAAACTTGACCTAAATCTGAGCGGCGGTTGCGCGGCTCGGGTTTGGACTCTACGTAACGTTTGAACAGGCCACGGCTTTGCCGGGCTTAATGGCTCAAAAGGAAGGACAACGGGTCTCTATTTGTACGAAAAAATATATCCAAATTCCTAGAGTAAATTTTGAGTTGTTGACATGTGAAGTTTGGGTAGTGCGGACCCCTTCGAGGCCGTCGGGTTTGTGATTCCGACGCGAAATCGATAAGTTTTAGAGTTGCATTCGTAACAGGCGTTACTACGAAGAAACGGCAAGTTTCAGCAGATTTCCTGGAAAGAATCTTAAAATATTTCAATTTTCATATTTCGGCGGGGGCAAGTCCCTTCATGGTCGTCGGGTCTGAGATTTCGACGCGATATTTGAAAGTTTTGTCGCTACTTCGATAGCACGGGTAAAACAAGATTCGGGTAAAATTCCTGGGTTAGTTCTCGAGATATACCAAATTTTCACTCTAAATGAGCTGTCTCGCTCACAGGGCGTTGAGTGGGCATATCTAATTGTTGTTCGACACAATTTTTTAGCTTGTGGACAATGTATAGAGCACTACTGACATATTAATAGTCTTGACCAAGTTCCTGAGGTGGCTAGGTCCTACAATTTCTAATTTTTTCCTTTGTTCCTACTAACAAATCATCAATACATGCGGACGAACTTGTGTCCAAAGAAATGATAAAACGAGTAAAATTTTGAGTAAAAACCATTGATAAATACTTGACAAGAATAATGTGACCAAGGATGCTTCGGAGTTCTATTGCTAATATTCAACCAAAAATTCATTTTGTTTAACCTCGGCCGGCTCAAAGATTATATTTTAAGTCCTAATTCGGCTCAGGGAATCATGTAAAATAGATCTATACGCGAGTGTCGCGCATATTTATGCCTTAACTCATCGACCGAGGGAGGTTCGGCCGTCTAACTAAGTTATGTGAGGGGCTACTTATGGCTACGTGTCTGCGGGACAAGCTAGGATGGGCAGGGCGACCATGTAAATAAACGTATGGACAGTGGAGCCTAAAATTATACACTAATGCTTATCAAGACGGTATCCAATCCTATGAGCTAACTAACATACTTCGGGCTTCCCCAACCTAACATTAACTATACTCGACTATGCTACTGCACCTAACTGTCCACACTTACGCATTCGATTGCTAGCGGTCGGCGTCCATCGCTTCTTCATCCGTTCGCAAGACCAAAGCAGAAAAGCCAAAGAGTAAGAAGAGAAAGTCCATAGAAGTAAATCATAACTAAAGAAGAGCGACAGAGCGGTCTGGAAGTCGAACTGAACTTTGTAGAGCTCGTGCAGCTCTGCTTAAATACTGCCGATTTCAAATTTGAAATTTTGAATTTCGCGGCCGTTATAAGTGCTTGGTCAGCACTTTTGGGGCGATTTGACCCCAATTTCTGAGCTCTTCGTATCATCGCAAATTCCGATCATTTTTGGACCAATTTTATGTCCAAAACTTATACAATTTCATTCATTTATGACCATTTAACTATAAAATTTCCAAAATTAAACCAAGTTTCTAGAAGTTTCTAATAAACTTTATATTAAACAACATTTGTTTAACAAGAAACCGTGTATTAAGCATCCGATCAGTTAGGCAGCTAACAGTAAACTAACACCAAAGCGTTCCAGCTTGACAGTGCCACGTCTGTTTGCTCAACGGCTTACAATGCAGTGGTCCGGCCAAGTGAATCTCAGCTTTATTAAAACTTTATAAATTTATAAAGTGCTCCTAATAAACTTTTAATGATAAGAGACTGTTCGAAACTTCTATCACAGTCTATATTTTATATAAGGTTTGTATAAAGCGGCTATAAAATTGTCTTCGAATAGATGGCAAGCTTATTTACTCAAAACAAATGCTGGCTTAAATGTATCACCGAAGCACAGCGATCTACAGGTATGCTACTGAACCAAATTTAGCTAAATTTATACCCGTTGTTTACTTAATGACATTGTAAATTTAATATTAAAGCATACGCTCATTTTATATAAACTTTATATTTTTGGGATAGGGTTAGAGAAAGACGCGGCTTGTGTCAGCAAAGAAGAGAACAGGCAAAACAGAGGGTCCCATTCCCTCTGAGATGGCCAGAGTGCCAAATAAAGTTCGGATTCGGGCTCAGTGTGTCCGTTCGAGCATTTTAGTATGTAACAAGTCCATGTTCGGACGACAAAAGGTACGGGTGGGCTCTCGGCCGAGCCCATGACAAATTTTATAGGAAATTAAAGAGATTTGCGCGGCTCCCGCGAGTTTGGGGTGCAGTTTTATTGGGTGTTATGTACGTATTCGTGTTAGTCTTTACAGGAGGAATCCAACGAGCGGTTACACCCCGATCGCGGCGTTACTTGTGAGATTTCAATGGGGGGTACCTAAAAGTGGGCACAGCGGGACCGGTCCGGGCTTAGATTAAAGCATGTGTGTCGAGGAGTCTAGTGATACCGTATATTTACGTATAATTGTGTTGATTATTCGTAGAGTTAATTAATTACACGTGTGTCATTGGTTTATGTATATACTTATTAACCCATAAGTCCGTGGATACGGGTCGGATTTCCACGAAACCGGTCTCATTAGATAGACCTTAAAATTCTCTACCAAAAATGTTAAGTACTAAAACCTCGAATTCGCCACGGTTCCAGAATTATGGGCCGGAGCCGATACTTTTGATATCCAATTTTCATAAATTTCTTTAATTTTGTAAGTCAACCTAGTCGGCGAAAATGAACGCTGGTAACTGATAAAGTTTCGGTTACTGCAATTTACCAGTGTAGTTGTGAATATTTAACACTGGTAAAGCGATATTGAGCTTTTCGTACTAATATTTTGAGGAAATTTGTCCATTTGCTGTTCGCTCTAGGGCGGACAGCCACACGTTTTGTGGTCCTCATTCGTGAGGACGGTCGTGACGGGTATTCGTCACGGCCAGTCTTTCCTATGGAAAATCGAACTAAACTTTGCGGTCCTATCACGCGGGGTTGGGCTATTCCTACATATCGGGGCAGGCGGGGAGTCGTATCGTTCTAAATTTCCACAGGTCGACTATAGCAAGACCCCGCCATACTCGCATTTTCTACCTACAAAAGTACTAATTTACATGCGTGAAAATCCCTAACTTTTCCCTAAAAGTCATCCTAAACAACACAAATTTTTGTCTCGACTATTTGTACCTCCAAACCTATGCATTACAAGGGTACAACAAAACACAACCATAATCCTGAAAACATCAATGGAACACGCAAGAATATTACATCCGAACATAGATCTTTATGGGCATGATCAGCACAACAAAACGACATGAATATGGTACTACAATTATCGATGGATAGTTACAATTACGTGCCCACAATCAAGGGTACAACACGAGTATCATGATCATAAAATGATATAGAATCACCATGAAATATAGGCGCTTTTATGGCCTGTAACAGTAGTATGGTTGGTATGAATATGGTATAACGATTACATATATAAATGATCAACAGGTACTATGCGAATCAGGTTGCCAAATCGTGTACTTATACCTAGAATACATATGAGTATCAACGGCAACTCCAATGGTATACAGATATATGATACGATCGTGGGTATATATACCAATCAATTACATAACAAGTGCCTTTATGGCCAACAATAATGATGGCATGATGCAAGATATATTCACCAATAAGTGCCTTTCAATCTATATACATAGGCCTGATACTTCGACGATTGTCTATTCCTGAAATAGTAATAACGATACCCACTTTGATCACTAAAAACTGTCGGCGGTGCAGGCCGAAATATGACGAGAATCTCTATTCTTAACGAGGTTAATGGACGCAACGAGTCATAATTTGTGCCATTTATATAGTTTATAAAATAAGTGACAACATGGTGTTACTGCCAGTTCGTGTGTACGGAGGAAATCTACTTACGTATTCACTTGCGCAAAGAGGTCATAAATTGGTTCTAATCCCATTTACGTACATATTTCAATGCTACAGTGGGTTTCGTACGTGGCCAGGATTATTAGGGAATTCGACTAAATGTTGGCCATCACACTGTGGCCAGGATTAATGGGGTATTTGTAAATTTTGGCCATTACACTGTGGTCAGGATTATTGGGGCATTCGTAAATGTTAGCCATTGGGCTGTGGCCATGATTATTGGGGTATTTGTAAATGTTGGGCATTAGAGTGTGGCCAAGATTAAGGGTTTTCGATAAAAGGTTGCCATTTGGCTACGGTCAGGATTAATCCACCTCGAACGATCCAGTATGGATCTGTTACATTAGCTAGGCGACTCAACATAAGTGAATGACAAACTAGAGAAAACATCTCAGTCATAACACAGTGTCAATTTTGCAAAAACCATACAGACATGGAATTGTATGTGAAATGCTTATAGTATGATTTTCGAAAATTCGTTGACAAATATATATAAAATTCAACTTTCTCCTATTCACCTCTTCCAATATGGCGACGTGTATTTTCAATTGTTGAATTCCGATTAACGTTTGACAAAAGACCCAAACAAATCCGATCGTCCCGGCACGCTGGAGCCGTAAATCCGTCGATAGTTACGCTTTTCGATGAAACCTGAAAACAGAAAATTCAACATATGACAACTAAAAATGTTTGTTATATTGATGAAACATGAATAAACTTTAATAACGCTATTACTCGAGTGGCAAAGAGAAATGACCGAATGGGGCTTATATGAGTTTAGTGACTTTGCAAGATTCCAAATTCATTTCTTGTACACCATGTAAGGTCTCACAATAACACCAACATAGTCTCTTAGAAAACCAAACCATCGTATTCAGAATATCGGATATAGACAAATGTTGATGGCCTGTATGCAATACGCACCCAAACAACTGACGACAGTCAATAGTGTGGAAATCGGGTTCATTAACCTGCAGCAAGGTGCTTAAATTTCATAAATTTTGTATTTATGTAATATTGCAGGTGTTTTTGTTTATGAGTGATACTCTCAAAAACCATATTCCGTCACTAGTAAATAAAACCGAAACTTAGTTTTATTGGTTCGTTTCAAATTCTACCGAGACTACTGATTATTTCTTTAGTTATTCGGACTTATTCCTTGAAATCACTATTGCATATTTTTAGAAACATAAGTCTGTTAAGGCAAAAATTCCACTTTCAAACTTGCATATTTGAAATTGGTATTATTAGGTGTCATGAAAAAATCTTTTTTATGATTCAGTTTTGTAACAAAATAGATTATAAGAATATATGGGTATAATTTATAACCCCGGTATGAAGGTAGCTTGTGCATAACCAACCTGATGTTTCTTAAATGAGCACTAATTTCTTCACTTTAGTTTCACACTTTTACGTTTTAATCAGATCAGTAACTGAATGACCAGAACATTAATCAAACAAAATAATTGTGAATGTAACTGTGCAAAAGATAACCTTTAGCAACTGTTGGTATAAAAATGTAATTATGAATCTAACCACCCCTCCCAGCTTCGCATATATTTTACCTAAAGCATGGCCCGACCTGCTATCTGACAGTTGCACGTTAAAATTAGCAGTTCTTTAACTAAAATACCTATGATATCGCAGCCTATCTTAAGGAAAGTTTAAGGATATTTCTTTATAAATATAGGCTTCGTAATGTTCTTCATCATTGCTATATGATTAGCTACCATTTTCTCCACATCATCTCGATGTTACACCGGTGTCTGCTGTGTATTAGAGTAGTTTTACAATGGCACATTTTTTCCTTTAGCGAATTTAGATCCAGCAGTGGTAATATTCATGAGAAGCGAACCCCAGCTCGAGACATGATTGAAAGTTTCAGTGTAACAATGTTACTAATGGACACCACAAAGAAAGAACGCACGTATTGCGTAAGCATTACTTATGAGTTTCAGACGTGCTGAATTGTTTGATGAACTTTGCAAAAATTTTGTCGAAATTTACCTACAGATTGTGTTAAAAACTACAAGGTGCCCACGTTGGGATCAAGGGTTGGCACTCTGCTCACTTCGTTTTAATGAAGCACAAAACAATGTTTAAATGTGCAAACTTGTTTAAACGTCTTCAAGGTTAACATACTTTTCAACAACAGCGTCACTTTAAGTGACGACTCATTTTAACTACCATGGAATTTTGGGCGTTTTATTTAAAAGTAATATTTGCAATTTTAATAGTGATTGAGTGAGCTGATACATTATCGTTATCATTTGATTTGCAGAAAATGGAATGTCAGGTGCTAGCCATTACTTAGGAAACAAATCAACCTAAAGCGACATGTGCGTACTGTTCATGACAACGTCATGTACCATGTTCCAGTTTGTCAGTTAAGATTCAACAGCAAAGACACATGCGAGTGAGGACTGTTATTATACCAACACGGTTTAGAAAATTGAGTGTTTCAAGTATAATAATCTTAATATACAGGTTACATGCTGTTATGGTATAATAATCTAGAAGTAACGCCGCTTTTGGAAGCCGTGCAAGGGATGTTCACAAGTTAGAGAAAAATTCTCTGAACGAAAATTGGAAAAAGGAGTCCTTGTAAATTGCAGCCTTGTTCAACTTATATTATAAGTTTATTATAGTCACTAGTTTCGAGATAATCTTCTCCAAAATACAGTGGGTGCTGATGCACAAGATACTATTTATAACTCAGAAGTGATGGATATGAATGTAATTAAATTCACCAGTGCAATGAATCAAGCAAAAGAAGAAGCGTGTCCATTGATGAACATAGGAAATAGAGGTTTGAATTGGTGGACGCAGAAACAAAGATCAAGGAAACTATACAGATATGCTGTTAAGTTTGGTGGAGACTGTGATTGGAATAGATATAGAGCTGCTCAAAAATTGTATAAAGATGAGATAAAGTAAGCAAAGAGCTGGTCGTGGAAAGTATTCTGTGAAAAGGTTGAAGGTGCTATGAACACTCGTGTAGCGAAGATTTGTATGCTGGGGCATAAAGTGAGACTCGGTCATCTTCAGAAAGCGGATGGAAGCATGACAGAAAATGAGGAAGAAACATTAGAGCTACTTTTACGCTCTCACTTTTTGGATTCAATGAGAGATGACAATGAGGAGATTAAGATATCCCAGAATATCACGCCAAGCAAGAGGTATGTTGCTATGGCTGAGGAGTTAGTGAGCGTAGATAAACTAAGATGGGCAGTGTCAAGTTTTGGTTCTTTCAAGAGCCCAGGTGTTGATGGTATCAACCTAATATTATTGAAAATGGGCTTTGATGAAATTAGCCACATCTTAATGAAAATAATTAAAGAATCTATAGCTACAGGATATATACCTAAAGCATGGAAGGAAGCACTAGTTTCGTGTGAAGGATAATTATTTAGATCCGAAGAGCTTTAGACCTATCTGTCTTACATCGTTTCTTTTGAAGACGGCGGAAAGACTGGTGGATAGGTATTTAAGGAGCAAGTTTTGTGGTAGGATTCATGAAAATCAACATGCGTATCAAAGGGGGAATAGCTCTTCATGGTTTAATAAGTAGATTAGAAAATGGGTTAAACCAAGGTAAGCATACGATTGCGGTATTTCTTGATATAGGTGGAGCTTTTTACAGAACAACACATGAAACTTTTCGACGTGCATTCAGCAAATTTGGAATTAATGCCACTATTAGCAAGTGGTTGAGCAATCTTGTTGGTATTAGGTGGGCTACAGCGACAAAGGGCACGTCATCAGTGAGATTCCGATTAGGACGAGGGAGAGCACGGGGAAGAGTGTTAGCACCCTTGTTGTGGACTTTAGTAATTGACGATTTGCTAAGAAATATGAATACAGCGGACTTATATATACAGGCATACTCAGATGATGTAGTTATGCTCACCAGTAGCAAAAACATGGACGTCAATGTTAGGAGAATTCAGAAAAATCTAACACGTCTTGGAAAATGGTGTACAGAAAGAAGTTTAAAAGTAAATCCAGCTAAAAGTAGTGTGCTAGTTCTTTCAAGAAGCAGAACGCTCAATCGAGATGTAAAGCTTAAGCTATTTAACGAAGTTTTACCTGCAACTAATACAGTCAAATACCTTGGGGTGGTGATTGATAACAAATTATTATGGAGAGATCATATAGAACTGGCCGTGAAAAAGGGGGTCAGTACACTAATGGCATGTAGAGGAATAATTGGAAAGACATGGGGAATTAAACCTAAGACTTTATGGTATATTTATAATAGCATCGTACTTCCATCCGTTTGTTACGGTGCTGCAGTCTGGCGGCATAAAGTCCAACTTAAAACATATGCAAGAAAGCTTGCAAAAGTATCCAGATTAGCTTGTATCATGATGACTGGTGCCATGAAATCGACACCGACGTTAGGAATGGAAGTTTTAGTAAATGTTTTGCCACTAGATCTAGCGGTCATAGAAGAAGGTATAAAAGAGTTGCATAGGATTCAATGTATATGTCCGCATACACTTAATGTAATTCAAGGGTATCATGCTGATTCAGAAGAAATCAGGAATGAATTGCCTGTGCTCAACCTCCCTTGCGACTATATGTCATCGCAAATAGCGGATGAGAGTACTTGGCACACAGTTATTCCAAGCCGTGAGGGTTGGCTAGATGAGACTAGGCGATTTAGAGAGAGTCTAATAACACTATAATATGTTATACAGATGGACCTCTTGTGAAACTCCAGCGGAAAACTTCCACTGGAGCAGGATTCTCCATGGGGACAAGAAACTATGTATACTCACTGGGTGCATATACAAGTGTTTTCCAAGCAGAAGTATATGCGATAAAAGCCTGTGCAGACAATATAATAGAAAATAAAACGCGCAGTATGAATATAAACATCTTTTCAGACAGCCGCGCTGCTCTCAAAGCACTTGAGGCTTACCTGGTTAAATCCAGATTAGTCTCAGGGTGCAGGGTGACTTTAAGAGAATTGTCTAAACAGAATGAGGTATCACTTATATGGGTACCAGGTCATAGTAACATAGAAGGAAATGAAATAGCTGATCAGCTAGCCCGAAGAGATTCATCAAAGCTACCTGTAGGACCAGAACCTATCCTTCCAATCTCAAGGAAGGTAGTTGCAACAAGGATAAAATCTTGGCTAAATAGGAAGTTTGTTACTAGATGGACGCAGGAAGCAACGTGTAAACAGACAACGAGTATCATTAGTACGCCGAATAAGAAATATAGTAATTATTTGTTAGGACTAACGAAAGACAGATTAAGACAGTGCGTTCAGGGAATAACGGGGCATAGCTGGCTAAACTTCGACCTACATAAGTTAAAAGTTATAGGAAATAAACCCTGCTCTCATTGTGGTATCGACGAGACATCAGAACACTTTCTGTGTGCTTGTCCTAGGTTTGCAGAGAGTCGGAGAGAAATTCTAGGGAATACAGTAATTAATATAGAAGGCTTGAGAGATTAAAACATTAAGAAGTTATGTTGGTTTATTGTCAGTACTGCTAGGTTGCTGTCGAAAACTATGATTAAAACGGAATACAATGTCTTAGGTAATCCAAAACAAGGCAACACTTTGTACTTTCACAGTTTTTAAATCCCAGATTCTGACGTCATTCACAGTTTAACGGGCTTATGCAATGGACATGTTATTCGTGTCCCCGCGTGTTTTTCTAGCCCAGTATAGTTAAATCTATCTATCTATCTATAGTCACTAAAATATTGATAGCAAGCAAACACTGAACCTTTAAGGTGTAATGTTCAAACTATTCGCTCAACCCCTTTGTTATTTCACTCACTAAAATATCGAAAACAAGCAGAACATTGAACTCCGATGGAATTTTTACAATATTCTCTCATGCTCTTTGCTATTTATTTCGCTCAATAAAATATCGAAAACTTAGCACTTCACTGAAGCTTATACCAAATTTCACGACGGATCGCCATCAGCCGAAAAATAATCTAAAATTGCCTAAAGGATTCAGTAACTAGAATCTTCACAACGAGGGTGAAAATAAGCGAGCGTAGTTTTATTTTCAAGTCAAGAAAAGGAGGGAATACTTATGGATTCCGCTTGACGAACAATGAGGTGATGCAGTACCATTAGTTTAGAATAATTTAACTTACTTTTGTACGAAAATAATTGTTAAGAAGGATGGAATTACCACTAAAATAATACCAATGTAGTCGAATACGGCGTTTACGGAAAAGAACGTTTGTTTCGTATATAGAATCCCCTCATGCTTCTAAATAGTGAATGTTAGTAATATTGGCCTGATGTAGTTTCATGAAGAAGTGAATGTCACGTGTGTGGAATTTTCTGTTTTGGATGTACAGTCTTATGGTTAATAAAGTTGTGATAGCAGAGATTGTAAATGTTTGTATAGAAGCAATGATGCTCACAGCTCAATTTACATGTAAGACTGGTGAGATTGTTTACCGTGTAAGAGGAGTGATGCATGTGTTGTGCTATATTAGCATCTTGATATGTGGAACGACATGTTAAAATCATTTTCATTAAATGACGATATATGGAAGATTAGAAACAAAATTCCGAGTTTAATACAGATGTTAACAATACATACAGAATAAAAAATCTTAATTACTGATAAATTTAACTTTGAAGGACAATTTTTCATAGCCATATATATAACTTAATAATTTGGCTATTTTATTTTGAATGAATTATAGCAATTGTAAATAATACGATGCATTGTTAGTTAATAAAGTATAATTTATAGTTCAAGGTTTCATATAAGCACATCGGGTCGAAGAATTGTGGGATACTCAGACACGAATTTCACGCCATCAAATCGTTTAGTCAGTTTGGGAAAAGATAACCCCAAGTGCGTAGTATGTAACTATTATAGGGCATGTTTCATACTAATATATGCACTGTAAATTTAATTGAAATACTAAATAATTTATATAGAGAATAAAAATCTTAATTACTGATAAATTTAACTTTGAAGGACAATTTTTCATAGGCATATATAGCTCAATAATTTGGCTATTTTATTTTGAATGAATTATTGCAATTGTAAATAATACGATGCATTGTTAGTTAATAAAGCATAATTTATAGTCCAAGGTTTGATATGAGCACATCGGGTCGAAGAATTGTGGGATACTCAGACACGAATTTCAAGCCATCAAATCGTTTAGTCAGTTTGGGTAAAGATAACCCCAAGTGCGTAGTATGTAACTATTATAGGGCATGTTTCATACTAATATATGCACTGTCAATTTAATTGAAATACTAAATATAAAGGGTGTTGTAGCACTCACAGTATTTTTTATACTCCGACGCGATACTTAACATAGTACACCATGTCAAGGCCAATGATCCACAATTATGAATTAACTGAATACAACTGAAAAAGCACAAAGCACACAACTATGCAAATGACAAAACTAAAGCATTAGACTAAATTTCTGTTCTAACATAATACTGCGCACAAAGTCTCACGTCAGATGAAGCCAAAATTAAAACATTAACCTTATAAGCTCATCAAAAACGCTAACCTTAAACTGTTCGCCAATACGCTGGTTCAGTTCGTAATAAACGACAGTACACCATTTCTGGTCACGTGGCTCTTGATAATACACATCTAAAACAAAAATTTAATTGGATTATATCTAATAGTCATTATGTAACAACACTACACATAGCTGCCCCACAGTGCCATACAAGTAGTTTTATGCACGATTTTGAATGCATGAATAAATTTTAGAAATTATCATTATTAAGTCAGACGGCGACTCCGAGAATTGTTAGTACAGAAGGTACAGGCCCGATGGGTATAAATCAAAATTTAAGTGGCTTAATCGTTTTACATACATGTCGGCGTCATCACTGCTGCATTATATGGTTAGATGCGCAATAACTGCTACATCTCACTGGAACTTCCACTTACTTTGGTTTGATATATACACAATTTTTGCGCTTGACCCCGCTTGTCCCAAAACTCAACTAGAAAACGAATAATCAAAAATGTACAATAAATGAAGCCAAAAAAATAGCTTCCATAAGACATTCGGTGGCAACCGGGCGACGCTTAAATTTTCCTATGGGCACACTCCAACCATAAAAACATAGTGGCAGTTTGGAAGCTGACCTAGTCGCCCAATAATTATCCTCTAGTAGAAAAGGATTTCGTTTCGTAACCATCGTTGCGCGAATTTCCTGTCCCGGCATCCCATAAAGCACACAGATCAATGCGTATTTTTCAGTCCCCAAAACTCTATGGTTTAGCTTTCAATTTGCATGAACCAGCTTTTCAGCAATGTTCGGGCACTTAGGTTTGGCGCCTATCTAGCTGTGTTCTTTCCGACTAGGTAGAAAAAAAATGCAACCGTTGACGGAGTATTTGCAGTCTCAAATAGTGTCGATTTGACTCGCAGTTGTGTGTGTTCACTTAGGAAGGCTTAGTACCCTAAATGACCGTTGTACCCAATGAGTTTGTCGATCGTTCATATTGTGTATCGTATAATGTGTGTACCTTTGTGACCCGCTGTGTAATCGATATTCTTACGAAACAACGATAGAAGAAAAATCCTAAGTGTTCCCTATTTGAAGCGATCACATTCTGAGGTTTAATATCGCCGCCCTGTCGACGAATCACATTTAAAACTGCTGTAGAAGGTTCACAAGCCTCAGCGTGCTCCGTTGGGCAATGAATAGTGTGACCATATATCCGAATGCGAGAGCTCGAGATGTGCAAAATTGTCTACGTCCGGAAAGCCACCAATTCAAGTGAATGGTTTTGAACAGTGAGCCCAACGTTGAACAACCAGTGTTGTCGGACCTGGTGTGTGAGTACGTGGGAAATAGCGCAAATAAATAACCTACCGTGCTATTAACTTCGACGACGTGTTTTCGGTATAATTCCCGAAACTTGCAAGTGAGACCATGATGATAATAATAGCGGTATGGCTAGACCTGTGAGCAGATGGAAGAGTCAGGCTCCCTGAGAGGCTTTTAGGACCATGCCACAAAGCCACCAATCGGGTGGGTCTGAACACATCCAGTGAAGCGATCCTGCAGCTTGTTAAGCTCCGTATCTTCTAGGGTCTGACCGCGGAATATCGAGAAATTTGGTCCACCAGTGAGATTATGATAACCAAGGTTGAAAGGGCATTACGTTCGGAAGTTGCGAAAATTACTACACAAGCTGAGGAAAATTAAATCTCCTTAATATTTATGAAAACATTAATAATTGTCACATTGGCAGAAACTACTGGACTAATATATTCGGTACAAGAGACATAAAGTAGACAACATTTAAGCTCAATGAACAAGCGTTGAAAAAATTTAAACCATATAGGAGCTAAGACAACTTCCTTATATTTTACAAGACTGTATAGGTAAGTAATAAAACTATTTAAACCAGAGCTTGTAGTCGATCTATCATTAGCGGTCTCTTCCTTTGCCGACAAAACTCATTTCTAGAAAAATTGAGGTAATGCGTCTGAAGAGCATTATTAGACACACAAAAATAGGTGTCGCGGGTGGCAACAAGCATAATTGTATGTACGTTTCAAATCACGGAAAACATTAGACCAAGGTGCTTGGAGGTTGACGATTATCGAAAGTGTTACACTGCATCAACGCTGATCGTCATGGAAGCAGATTTAAGCACTGTTTTTCTGGATAGATAATAAGACGATGTATGGAAAGCGGAGCACATATCTAAGAAACAAGACAAGCGGAGGGGCGTCTTAAATCTCTCTCGCGGATTACATCGAAACAAACTTGCCTGGTCATGCCATAATCAACAGTACTCAATACTAAACGGGCCTACAGCGTCGATACCGTTCCGTAGTTAATAAAGCTGTCGTTGGCCTTAAACCAAACATATTCCTCGGAGGTTATCCGATACCCGTCGCCAAAAAAGCAGCTTCACTGACCAGAACGCAACGATCGAACATCGGTCAGCTAAACACAGGAAGAACAAACAACAATGGCATTCGACATTTGCAATGTTTCGACGAGTTCAATTAGACAAAACTTATAAATTATATACCTGTTGCAGTACTGTGGTCAATAAGGCGGTCAGTATCCATTTGTTCTTCGCCTCCGCGACGGCCGTCGCATCCTGGACTAAACGGTGATGATGCACCTAAAAGCATTGCAGACATGGTTAACTAATAATAAGTAATATTGTCTTTTAACAGCACATACAGGACGCAGAAATGTTTAACACACCGTCGTAATACGAAAAACGAAAATACTCATATTGCATTCTGGCCCAGCCCTGACCATGTGATTTAGCGTATATAATTTTCACAATTATTTTTGAACAAAACGTCCTCACAATACAGTGCGCACAAAATTGGTTTGAAGCTACATTTTTGGTTAGTTTTTATATAACCGTCATTTTAACGGACACATGCAAGAAATAATTTGCTTATTCAAATTGATTTTAAAAATTCAATGCTAAAAGTAGCTACCATTTTAGCGTTAAACAAAAAAACATCCACTAGATTTTCACAAAAAAGGGGGTGGGGCCTATGAATTTCGGTTCTCTTTACAAGCGTGCGTTGGCTTAGGCCCAGTTCAACCACCCTCAGATACATTTCTGCACGACTAAAAATAGGCCATTATTTCTTTTTAAAGTAAAAATTAATCTAGTTTTTTCTTGTGCAATTAAAATCTCTAAATTTTTGCCATTTGGGGTAAAAAACTATTGAAATACCGTAGGCCGATAGAGTTTCACATTTCAGATATTTATGATATTTTTCGTGTTTTCAGTCCATAATTCAGCTGGGAAGACTTCACAGCTTGAGCTAAGGGAAACCGAATATATCGACCTCCAGATGCCCCCTGTTCGGTTTCCCAGGTGCTTTCGATGCAGTATGGGAAAGCCAGAATATAGTAGGTTATGACATACTAGTAACGATGAATCCAACTATCTGTAACATAATTTTTTTATGAGCAAAACACTTTCGAAAAAGAACTGAATTTACACTTTTGCAAAACATTTGATGCCGCTTTTAAAAATCAGACTGGTGCTACTCTTTCTGTTCCTTTAATAAAGTTACGTGTTTTTAAAAATAAAAAGTTAAAAATTATTTTACAACCATTCATATTGAACCGGGGCTTCTCTTTTTCTTTCCAGAAAAGCTAAGTGCTTTTAAAGATAAAACCACTTAAAGATTAATTCCTTACTCGCTCATTGTAAGCTTGCAGGTGATAGGGCAGCACGTGCTGCTAATAATTGCCTACATACTATGAAAACAAATAGTAAGTTCATGCTTACTAAAAAGTGGGTAAACCACAAAACTGAGAACACTTCATTTTGTAGACATATTAAATAAACAGACTAATTTTGGGACACTAATTTCTGCAATTTTTGTTCAAACTATCCGCTAACAATTTAAAATTCGCCTAAGATAATTAACCGAGACAATTTTATTTCGAAAAAGCGTATAGACATTTTTGCACCTTTATATTTAACTCACACAAGCTGATAGCATTAGACGAATTATAAACCAGATTCTCAGTGCGCTTTTTCTGACACGCTTGTTTCACTTTGACATATTGTTATATATTTTTATCCGTTATACTTGCTTATACTTTTATATTTACTTATACTTATGGTTATAATTGCGGTTACAGGAACATATTATTTAAGTGGTTTGTTCATCTAACACTATTGTTACAAACACCAGTATCTCGCAAAAAAGGGTGAAATCGTGCGGGCTACATCGCGATAAGTGCAACTTGTAAATGACGAGCACCGAAGTTAGCTTACCGAATAATAGAAACCATTCAAAAAGCTCAGAAACCAATATATAACCAAACAACCTACTACAGGGTATATTCTGGAAATCGGGTTGATCGAACTCAACCCCTGAAACCTACGATTCTGGAATTTATATAACAAAGCCAACGTATTCGTAGTACGCCATAACCTAACAGACACATGTAAAACAAAAATGTGTAACAATATACCGAAATTTGGAAAATCTATATTATAGCAACAGGCCGACGACCTAACGTATCAGATTTGGGCCCAAGGGTCGCAGAGATTGAAAATCACGACTATCTGACTATAGATACTGGCCTTTATTTCTATAATATGACACCTATCTAAAGATATAGGCTGTGAATCCCTGGTACTCGTACAACCAGATTTGACAAAGAGGCCCTAAAACCACGTTTTCGACCCTTTGACCCAGAAGATTGGTCGGAACTACTAGTGTTTTATAAAAATGCTCGATGTCGTGACTTGTCTATTGAACAATAAATTTTTATCAAAATACATTCCTGAAAGAATAGAATTTCACAATTTGTCCTTCTAGCGTCCTGAGTGAAAACTAAGCTAGCATCGTTTCCATAATGTATACAAACTGGTCTCTCCATTATGAGCGGGCTGTGGTAGGATCCCCCACTCGGCAATTAAACCAACCTATTCGCCCATGTTCGCCCCACCTCACTCCTGAAAAACTCCCACGATCATGCCTCAGAACACATAAAAATAAGGGTCGGCAAGACTTGTTTGTAACATCTGGATAATTTAGTCAGGTGCTTACGCCGACTCCTAATACCATCACTGCCGAAAATAAATGTACATTATAAAATCATTCACATAAACCACATGCCAAAACTGAAATTTCGTCACCCTCCCTCTCGAAGAGAAATTTCCACAAAGAAAGAACATTACGCCACATGAATATTTCCAACATTTTTTCAGCCTGTGGAAAGACCAGATAAATCCATTCGTTAAAAATTAAGCAGTATAGAATAAATTTCATAAATAAATTAAATCGACATGATGTTAGAATGCAGCAAATTAATTGTCATCCCACTTTTTATTCATAAATTGAAGCGAACAAAATTAAATACATAGAGGTTATTCGAAGGGCACTAACTCGATGTACTGCTAAACGGGCTTCCAGGAGGTGGAGAGCTAGTTGCAGTAGCAGCTGTTGCCTGTGATTTCATCGGAGCGCCGTTGGAATCAAAACTTCTATTTTGTGGCATTCCTTCTGCGTGCGGTGTAAGATACAGCTTAGCTGGCTCTGACAACTGTAGCGGAGCTGGTGGATATTCCGGATAACGCGGCACAAGCACCGGAGGAAGCACTGAGTGTTGAATAAATATATTGTACTTTAGACATTCAGTATAATTAGTCACTCGCTTCATAATACGTTTTTAAAAATATTCTCAAACAACAATATTGCAAATAAATCGTTAGTAAAATATAGCAGGTGCGACACAATTTTATATATACAAGTCGAGAATAGAAAAATATTAATAAAAAGACAGTTTGGTATAACGATGATCCCGGGTTAATACCATACAGTAAACTAAACTCTGGATTTTACAAAAATCACATAGGAACGGCACATCGATTAAAAATGTTAACATATTCACTTTTCACCCAGTTGTGGTTCAAACATACATTTTTAAATAAAATTTTTCTCAAAGCAAAAGAAAAGAAAATTGTAATACAACAAATTACACTGTAAAATATAAGGAGTATAAATAATTCGAGCTTGAACATTCCAACTATGTGAAAACCTTAAAGAGCAACTTTCCATCCAAACCGAAGAAACCAAAGATTCCTACTGAATAACGTAATAGCAAATGTGTGACTACTAACTTGATGCGACGAAGCGTTTACCCTATGCGTAACAGTCTGCATTATATGCATTACAGTGCAAGGTATTTTCGTTGGTTGTAGGAGCGCGAAAATCTGTGATACTACATGTCTGCCGATACATCAAACAACCGTCCAAAAATTTTTTGGATGCCGTAGCTACATCGACGTGACAGAAAAGTAATCATATAAAGGCTAAACAACAAAGGCAATTTGAAAACCATTTTGAACGTCTGATCTTCATGTCTCCTTCCATATATTTCATAATACCCTGATTAATAAACCTGGTTCCGTTTAAAATATAGAATTTCGGTTACGGTAACTCACTGGTTTATACGTTTTTAATTTCACAATATTGATATAACGCAACGAATATTGCAGACCAAATTTTATAAATTAAATACTACGCCTCAATATCAGGTAAGATTCGGCTGAAACGACATTTCGAATATGTTCAGAAGATACGTTGCAATATTTTGGAAAATTACGGCCATGGTTTGCATTAAACAGCTAACAGGCTCATAAATATTTGGAACAATAAACATCACAACCAAACCTTCTCGAAAACATACATCAGAAATAATAGTTATAAGCAACTGTAGGTCATAACAGACGTTTTCAGAAAAAACGCCTGCTCTCTAATAAATCTTACCAGGTGATTCAACACGTTTGTAATGATATGGATTGATGCAAACAGTTTGACTTTTCTTGTCATAAGGAAATTTACAACACTCTAAAGGCTTAAGCTCATGGTGCGTTTGAAGATCTGGCCACCGCCACACGCGGCAATAAATAACGTGTGGTAAGCCCTTGCGATGACCGACCTAAACAAAAAATACAACTAAGTGAGACAAAACATTATAAGGTATCCCATAAGTAACAATACAACTTGAAACGTACATATGCAATAAATCTACTAACTGGCAAGCGAGGGTGAGACAGGACTGGCATGGTATCATTTTTGTGTATTCACCTGTAATAAACAGTGTTTGATGCGCATACAAACCCTAAAATCTCTGGAACCCAGAACTCATTGAAAAACCTAAAACGTCGGCGACCCTAAACCCATCGAAAGCAACTAACAATATATCATGCATTTGCGCTGGACTCTAGATGACTATACCATCGTATGCAGTGTCCGAAGAAAACACACATATATGTAGATCATTCTTGGTTCTCTGTAAGCAATATATACATAATGAAACTACGAAACACAGACTATATTCTGAAAATGGGATTTTTTGACCCTAGATTCATTAAAAACCCTTGAAAAGGCATGAAATATTCGTGCTGGTCAATATATATAACCAAATCATTGTTTTCAGCATAGCGAAAAACTTTTATATACACTTTTTGGTGCAGTGTACTATACTGCGCACATCGGTTCATATTGATTTTACACCCATTAAAACCCGCTGAAAAGCATGATATATATACTCGTGCTATACTCTAGATAAACAAATCATTGCATTCAACCTTCTGGAACATCTATATATATCAGGGAATAACCGGAACCGAAATTTACCGGAACCGGAACCAGTAACCGGAACCATCCATTTAAACCGGATCCGGAACCGGAACCGGAACCTGGTCTTCGAAATTTATATATAGTAAAACAGATGATGGAAGAAATGAAGGTATAGTGGATTTAAAATGCATTAAAAATAACTTTTACATTAAACTTAATGTATTGCGATGGTATTATTGCCTTTCTGAAACTTTAAAGAGACTGAGGAAGCTAATAATGTTTATTTATCGATCAAATATGTCGGTTTTTGGACATTCAGAGCAAAAAAATGCCTTCCACTATACACCACTGCGTATACTGCGTCAAATCGAATGTGCTTACAAAGCTTGGAGCGTAGAATACACACTTTCGAACTGTCTCCAGTCGCCTCCCTTTACTACACATACGTTTGTTGCATGTTCTTCTGTAGCAAACTTAAAATTATTGGTTTATATGATTCTAAGATAAAATAATAGATAGAAGGTAATTTTCTGATCAGTGTTTAGAGACACTGTTTAGGCTAGCGTTGGACAAACAGTGCCCGTCAGTTAGATGATAATGATGATAACTTTCTAATCAAAATGCTATAGATGAGACACACAGGTGATGCTGCTCGCACAGTTTCAATAAATACAGTTCATTGCCAAGGAAGCAGTTTCTGCTTGCGTTGCAGATAACGTTACTTCAGTTTCACCTGATTTACAAAGTTTAAAGCGCACCGGCTGGTGCTTGACGCAATTTATGTTAGCCAAGGATAGACTAAGTACTTCTGCGTAAGCCACACTCTGTTACCGAGTTGGACCGGTTTAAATCAAATGTATCCCACAGACTTCTGGATGTGTAAAATAGCTGCTACAAGCATCGACCTGGCTTTGATTTAACAAACTCCTGCAGGTAATTATGAAAAATTCCTGCTAAAATTATGTGCCCTACTTACGTTTCACACGGCAAATCGGTTAGTTAATCTTTTCTTTGGCTCGGTTGTATTGGAGTTTGATCATTGTATAATATATATTACATATGTTTGGATCACAGATGAAGCAAAAATGTGAAAAATTTCAAACAAAATTTTTAAACCGGAATTCCGGTTCCGGTATGGTTTTTGCCCTTTGCCGGAACCGCAACCGGAACACGATTTTCGCCGGAACCGGAACCGGAATTCCGGTTACTCCCTGATATATATATATACCATTATTGACCCAGGAGATGGGATTGGAGCTAAAGAGGACTTCGTCATCACTTTTGTTATCGAACAAAAAAGATTTATCGAAATCCATCCATGCGAAAATGAGTTATGGATGACAATGATAGACAAAAAGAAAATTTCACGATTGTCCATCTTGCGTCCTCAGTGGCGTTCGTACCGTTTCAAAGACAGTCGTATACAGTTTTGTTTCTGTTTTAGACCGATATTATAGTAGGTAATATTATACGTGCCAATTATGATACAGTCGCGAATTTCCACTAAGGACAAAATATTAAGCGTTCGGCTGTACTCCAAATTGACGATGCAAGTGTTGTTATTCGATCGCGGACTGTTATTTGAATGCCCTGCTCGCTCGCTTGATTTAACGACATGTCATAAAGAAAGTTTGCCGATAGGTTCGTTTCAGACTACAGAAAGTTATTGAAACAGGTGGATGTGAGTTTCGTGTGTAAATTGAAATGGTTACAGTAAAATCTAAGTTAAATTAACTGTTAACATGCAGTAAAAATTTGGAATCACTATTCGCATCTAATTTGCTATTTTGCTAAACATTGATTCCTACTTGTGGAACACCATATATATAGCTTGTCCGCATCTGTAGATGGAAGAGTCCGTTATTTTTCAAATTTGTCCGACTGTTCCATCTCATATCCAAAACCACTATATTACACTAACTCCTATAAGTATTAACCTATAAATTCATGCCTTCTGCATAAGGTACATTTTTGTATTAACTACTATTTCTAATACCAAAACACTGTATTAAAGACTTAATTTGTTTGCACGACAATTAGACGTAAATGAAATTGTATAAATATTGTATTGCTGCATCCAGAAATCTATCCATTCACATTAAATTTTTTTTCCGACGTTAAACATAAAACCCAAAAATTTCCTCAGAATTCGGAAGCCTGTGCACAGGGAAGAATTTAATCATATTTGAGCCGAAAGCACATTATCCGAGAGACATTTATAAATTTTAACAAATGCTGACACTCTGGTTTGTTGACATATATACATTGAAATAATAATAGTTCAAAATGCTCTAATGAAATAAAAAATATTAGAGAATCGTTTAAATGACGCTCTTTTTTTCTCATTTGGTCTCCCTACCTTCGATAAAAAATTGAAATAAATCGAGACGTGCATTAAATGATGTACCTTGTTTCATCTCCAGCTATTGAGCTCAAAACTTGTGACCGCAGTTTTACATGTACATATGCCGGAGCGAATAAGAGGCACAATATAAATACACCATAGTAGTCTGGCTTCTCCCTAAGCTCCAAAATCATGGAGGATGAGCTGGGGGAACGGTCGACAAGGGGGGATTTTCGAATTTATACATACATATATAATTATATATATTAAAGTGTATATAATATATATAATTATATATTTTATATACACTTTTCCGTATATTTAGGTACGTAGTAGTATAGTAGTAGTATTATGAAACGAAAACAGATTTTCTTGGATTTGTTGATGCAGAAGAAGACTGGTTTTTCGGCTTCGAGGAAGCTGATGTTGCTGATTTGAACATTATTGGCGACACTGATGAAGATGAGGGGGAAGATTTTAGCGTGAGTGAGGGCGGATGCGGCGATGCAGAGACGCAACCGGGGCCGTCTTGGCGGGCCTGACTACTGGTGGATCAGGGGTAGCAAACACTCAAACAGTGGAACTCTGCCGCCCCCAAAGCCACCCTTCTCCGCCACTCTATCCACTCAGCGTACGCCTCCTCGTCGTCAACATGTGTCAACGTCAAAGCTGTACAACTGGAGTCGTTCAAAAGGTAGTTACGTTACATGTAATGGTAGTATGGTAGTATACACGTACTAGCGGCCTCTTCCTATTGTGTTGCCAGAAGGCGAGCGAAACGGTAGCCAAAATTGAAAAATTTCTTATTCAGGAAAAAATTTAAGGGGGGATAAGCTGGGGGAGCCGAAATTTAAGGGGGGAGTGAGCTGGGGAAGTCGGTCCGAAAGGGGGCGCCCCCTCCCCCTTTTAGGGAGAAGCCAGGTAGTATTCTTAAAATTTATTCAATTTCTGACA
This sequence comes from Trileptium ribeirensis, assembly GCA_030248225.1. NCBI lineage: Eukaryota > Metazoa > Nematoda > Enoplea > Enoplida > Thoracostomopsidae > Trileptium > Trileptium ribeirensis. The sequence continues at coordinate 27,396 of JASANE010015132.1, forward strand.
AACCTGTAAACGACCGTCCAGCGATCGCTGAATCGTAACACAACCAGATTCTTGTCCTGGATTCGCAAGAGCTTTTTCTAGCACTTCAATAGCACCGCTACGCTCCTTTTTCAATTTTTTTACAAGTGCGTCAACGGCACGTTCCGCCCATTTTTCTTCTTCGTCCCCTAATTGAAAAATTAACATATATTCACAATTGTACTAAACTAGTAACTCGTAAAAGAGGGTGTAACAGGGCGAGTGTGGCTTCATTTTTACGTTACCATTTTGTTTGATGATCTCTAACAGGCTGTGTTTGATCTATTTACAACTATAAAACCTCTTGAACCCTGAACTCACTGAAAATTCTAAAACGTGGTCGATCCTAATCCCATCGAAAACAACCGACAAAGCATTTGTGCTGATCTCTAGATAAATAAACCATCGTATTCAGCCTAGCGGAAAGCCAATATAAATAATTCATTATAACCTGTACACAATACGTAGCTAAACAACTAATGACAAACTATATTCTGGAAATCGAGCTCATTATTGAAAACCATGAAATAAGCAGACTGGACTTTGTATCACTAAATCATTGTATTAATCCTTCAGAAAAACCTATATATAGACCATTCTTTATATCCTGCACGCAATGCATAACCAAACAAATGAAAAAGCATAACATTTTGGAAATCGGGTTCGTCGGCCGTAAAACCCTTGAAACACCATCAACCACCTATTTGTTTTATTTTATCCTGTGACGTATAACCTGTTTTTGTGCATGTTTTACGCATGCTTAATGTAAACAATGTCTTAAACAATTCCTAAGAACTGTTAAATTTTCCTTTGTATCTCGAAATTTAAACCATGGTTTAACCCATGCTTAAATCAATATATATATAACTTTTGAAAAGTTACCATTTAGTTTCTTTAGCACATGACAAAACGTTCCGTTAAAAATTAATATTTTAAAGTTTTGTATTATTGTGAGATATTTTAGTCGAATTTCAGGGATTAGGCGGTTTTAGTTTTACAATTTATTAAAATTACAGGATGTGGGTTTTAAAAATTTAGTTTGGGTTGTTAAATTTCGTGACACAAGAATAAAATTAGATTTTTTGACTTTACAAAAGAACCATCGCTAATAAATCAGGGTATTCAAGCAGTTACGCAATAGGCTAGGGGCTTCAGTCAAACTGCAACCAAATTCAAATGGTAGAATGAAGCAATTTTGTTGTATTATATATTGTATAACTTAAATGTGGTTGCAATAAATATTATATATATATATATATACTTTTGCTTCACATGGAACAATTATCGTAAGGTACTGGCGCATAGGATCACGGGCGCTACAATTTGGTCCCGCAAACCAGGACTGCAATTAAGACAATTGTAATTAAAATAACAAGACTTAGTGGTTGGTAAAAAAACTGAAACATAAAAAAATCAAGCGTCTTCTCAGGTTTTTTGAGAAAATTTATCGCAGATATATTATATACAGGCGGCATACGCGAGCCAAGGTATATATACGAAACGTGAAAAACTGAGTTTGGGCATATGTGAAAATAATACTCCGAAGTAACCGAACAATTCCATCTCACTATGAACGCAGCGCCATAGAAATTAAAAATATCCCATTATATTTACGTAGTTTCGGCTATAATTTTGATGAATGGTTAAGTACCTTTGAAAGAATAGCATTAGCGAATGGATTTGAAGAAAACGAAATGACCCGCTTATTAACAGATTATTTACGAGACGAAGCCGCTAGAAAGTGGACTTCATTTCCTACTAGAGTACAGAAAAACTATATTTAGTAAGAACGCCCCTTAAGGAATTGCTAATACTTAAGGAAATAACAAACCAGCACATCATAAAATTATGAACCATAATCCAAGGGCCAAAGAAGCCCATACATGCTAGAGATATTGAGCGCCTGGACCGCAAGGCATATCCGAAGCTTGATGCTGGTAGTAAAGAACGAGTTGCTATGGGTATATATAATTAAGAGATCTGCCATTACATCTCGTTACAGGCCTTAATATCTCGTGCTTGTGAACAAGAGTGCTACGAGAAATTAGATACGCCTTTGGATCCGCAGCACACCTGCTATGAAACGAATATTTATAGCACTCGTAAACGTGAAATATCAGATGATATAGGACAAAAGATATAACTGAATAAGGAGTTGTTGCACAATATAACAGCTATAAAAATAAATCGGACAAAACATAAATTGCCAAATATATTCAGATAGAAATAGGATGACTTTAGAAGGTAGAAAAATATGTGATTATTGTAGACGGCCTGGTCATATCAAGTTCATCTGTCCACAACAAGATGGAATCAAGAAAATACCCAGATTTGCTGTGGAATGAGGCAGATTTTGATCTAATTAGAACGGAAACATGTAACAGGCATGTTTTTGTCTACACACAGCTAATTTATCCCCCCCGAATTTCATCCATCTAAGTATCACCCATATAGCTCGAGCGATTGCAAGGCCCTTCGAGCCGCTTTTACGAGGCAAAGATGTAGACCTCTGATCTGGCGACTTAGGTGTCCTCGTTTTTAGATGTAACGCCTCTGTCGCGACAATCGATTGCAAGGCACATGCATCCATGGCTATATTTAACACAGAAACATGAAAAGGCACATTTCTGGCCATTGTGGGTGCGGTATACACCCTAAGCGTTCTACTAACTGGCACATCAACATCAGTTTTGCAATCGATCAAAAAAATTTTAACGAAATACTTCCACTCGAAAACGAGTTATGAGAGAGACAAAAAAATTTGTCGCGGCTCTTCCTCTAATACCTTAAGTGCAGCCTGCGCTCGTTCCATTTCAGTAACGGCGTTCACTCGCATAAGCCTTATAAAGGGTTTGTCGTTTGTCTCCAAGAAGCCACGACGATGTTATCATAGATTTGTTTTTAAGCATTAGTTATTAGATTACCAAACTCGTGTATAATTTACTGTGTTTCACGGTTTATTGTTGTTTGTGCTCGTCTGCAACAATGTATTCACTGATTTAACCTGGAGCGGTTGTAAGACTGTAAAACTATTTTCAACCATTATATATATAACTGTCATTTCAATTTATTCTGGATGATCAAACAGAACATTTTTCCAACAGATGTCAAGACGTAAAAAACTACTATTTACATCGTTTTCAAATGTAAAAAGCATTGTCTCCTTTTTTCAATTCTCAGTCAGAAAATATTTTATAACGTGTAGAGTCGATGAATCCCACAAACACAGGTTACAAATTGGCTAGGATTATAATTCGTTAATTTGCTAATTTCACATTTATAACATTTCAAAACAACGATGAAGAATGCGTTAAATTCAGCCAATTTTCAACACAGTTTGAAAAAGATCTAACATCCAAAGACCAGTTCACAAACAGCCGACGACGTGCCGCCAGCCGCTGTTCCCGCCAGCCGCTGTTCAGTGGTAAGTGCGCGAAGTTGCATAATAGCACGTATATGTGCAGTGTATTGCGTTACGTTAATTTTTGCTTTTCATTTGAGTTAAAACCGATCACTGAAAATTGCTATCTCGAGCAAGTTATCCTTAGTGTTAGTTCAGTAATCGAACGCTTATGAATTGGGAAGATCGTGTGTATAATGAACCGCCTACGTAAAGAGCAACTTGCTATACACATGTATACAATGAGTAACTAAGTTCCGTAACAGAGAACAAAAGCTTACCCTGCTTCCAACCAAGTAAACGCTTGACAGCAGGAGCTTGAAACCCTAGCAGTGACAGTGCGGACGACATAGCTAAAATTTTACTCAGTATATATAATAAAGCCGACTAAAAATACGGTAATAAAAATCTCTTTAAGAAACTGGATTATCAAACGCATCTGGACAAGGCCAGTGTGGAACAGTGTAAGTGCTTGATGATTCTAATGATTCTATATGTTTGCTTTGCGGATGCAAAAAATATGAATGTGTATACTGTTTAAGTTATATACGTACCTGATACAAGTAAATTGTAACTAGTAACTCGCAAGCAACAGTGAAACACAGCGACCATGGTTTCATCAAGTTCTCATTTTGTATAATCACTTGCAACAGGCTTTGTGTTAATCACTTGCCACAGGCTTTGTGTTGGAAGTAAATACTACACTAAAACATCATCGACCCTAAACCCATCGAAAACAATTGAAAAGCCACGAAGTATTCGTGTTAGTCTCTATATATAGCCTACACAATCGAATTCACCGTATCGAAAAAATGGCGCTGTTTGGGCTTGGGGGAAAAATCGGCAAATGGTCGCACGCCGCTGAAATTGGTGCCCATCCACTCAGCTCGACGAGCTGAGTTCAAAAATACCGCATACGACCATTTTCCGAAATAAAGATTTTTTGATTTTTTTCTGTTTTTACCCAATGGTCCCTCCCACCTGTGAAATGTCACCTGAAAATTTTGAAAAAATTTTTTTGCAAAATAGACATGATGAACCTAGATCGATCCGGCATGCATTACAGGAAAAACTCAATGGTACCATTCATATCGATATATCCGGCCTCCCTCTGAAGTTATCCGCAAGAACAGTTTAACCAGGCGCAATCCCAGTTGGGGGGGAGTAATTCAACCAACCATGGAATTTTTCTGAAATGACATCTTTTATACTAAATCCGCCCTCCTGAGTCGATTGGTGCCATTGGCAGACCTCTCCGACTTGTCGTTCTTCACATATCAGGGACGGCAGACAATTGTCGGCCCTAGCTCCGCCTTGCAGTTCATTTTCACAGTTTTTTCCGTTTACGACTAAGCCTTATACTAAGCCTAAGCCTAAGCCTAACTCTTAGACTAAGCTTAAGCCTCCTCGCCTGCGTTTGCCGGTACAGTACTTTACTAAACCCTAAGCCAAGGTTAATTTTATTTTTAGATAAATAAATAATGCCCGGACGTCACAAGAATCAGCAATTCACAATAATTCCTATAAACGAAATTGTGGAGATTAATAATATTCGAGACCTCGATATAACGTATACTGAACTGGCGCGACAAACTATTGATAATGATTCAACTCTCAAGCACCTTGTTCGACGACGTTTATTAGCTAACTACAAGGATTGCGAGTGCGGCCAACCCTGTTACCTAGCAAAGCGTGGAGATTTCGGTAGGTGTGACGACTGGGAATGGCGATGTTCAAATCACCCCACTTGTCGAAAAAAATATTCGATCCGGCAAGGATCTTTTTTCGCTAGTCATCACATTTCTCTTGGAAATGCAATTTTATTAATTCAAGCCTACATCGACAAACAGACTACAACATGGATTCAAAAGCAATTACATGTTAGTAAAAATACCGTCACCGATTGGTATAACTATTGCCGAGACATTGCGGTTGCATTCGACAGGGACTACTGGCAGTATCTGCGATTGGGAGGCCCTGGTGTTGACGTTGAGATTGACGAATCTATTTCTTTTCGGCAAAAATATCATCGTGGTTTACGTCGACTAAAACATGGCTGGGTTCTTGGTATGATCGAGCGACATTCTCAAAGGTGTCTTCTCTTCCCAGTCAACAACCGACAAATTCCAACAGTCATCCCATTAATTATTCAACATGTTTTACCTGGAACCCGAATCCTAACCGACAGCTTTCGTACCTACATTGACGGTTTACGTGCCCTTCCACGGCCACATCTCTACACGCACGAAACTGTCAATCATCATAATAGACAATTTGTAAATCCCACTGATCATACCGTACATACACAGAACATCGATGGATTGTGGGCCCGGCTCAAAGAATCTATCCGAACACGTGGTGGAGTGAAACCGCAGTTGTTTGATCGTTATTTGAAGGAATATACCTGGCGACAACAATTTAAAGACAATCCTCAAGGGGAATTTTTCGCTCAACTACATGCTCTTTATCCATTATAAATGTAAGATATATTGCATTTGTCTATAATAGTCAATAATGTTCTAATAGTCAATAGCAAAATATACTTAGCCTAAGCCTAAGACTGAGCCTAAGCCTAAGTCGGGGGGCTGCCGCCCCCCGAACTAAGCTGTTACTCCCACAAAGCAAATTTCTCAAATTTAATTTTTTATAAATTCACGTATTTGCCCATAATTTCTTACAATATCAAAATTTTGCAACGAAATTGCCTCCATTCCACTCCTCTCGTCATTCCGCGTCTAACGGTATATAATATGTCCATGTTATTACGAAAAAAATTTTTTTCATTTTTTTCCATAATTACGGAATTACCCTGCATCACTTACCCACATTGCCCCAACTTCCCCATCACTAAACTTTATAACGATTTTTTGTTATCATATGAAAGCCTATTAAATTCCACATTGTATGGTGAAGACCTCATCCAAATCCATCACTCCTTTCAAAAGTTATAGTCAATTTTCTAAAAATCGTCACTTTTTAAAATGTTCATTTTTTGAAAAACCCCTTTTTAGGGGTACCCTGGGGACTTACCCTTTGACCCTAGAGCCTCAAAACCATTCTAAATCGAAACAGCGGACGTTTTTTACCCATGGGGGGATTAAGGAGGGGTAGAATTTTTGAGCGAAGCGAAGGCGGCTTAAGTTTGAAAAAAAGCCTCCAAAAGCCAAAAAGCAACCCATCCTAAATCATAGAATAATGAGTTCAACATCAAGGTTTGTTTCCAAAAGGGACGAACCTGATCACGAAGTGATCTCTTTTGGGGGTGAGAGATGATTGGGGGTACAGAGACTATGGGGCATAGTTTCCAAAAGATGGGTGCTATAGCAAGCGTAAAATAATTTTCCCCCCAACTGGGATTGGGCCGTTTAACCACTTCGGAAGTAACCCTTTGGGAACGCTCGATTGATGATTTATTTTCTATTTTTTTATATCTTACAGCATAATATTCAGCTATGGCAGACGTGGCAGACCTCAAAATACTAGATTTAACATTTCGCCCCTTAATACTATACTTCCTGAACCTGATATTAACAATCTGCGCATGACCTATAACCACATGGTGCGTAGAACAAGTACATAATGAAGATACTATTGTTCTGCTTGCCCAATGGAGACTTATCGCTAACAACCAACAATGACATGTGGCGACGCGATGTATTTGGCTGGGGTAAAGACCTCGCGCGCCTTGACAAGTACGAATGGCGCTGTAAAAATTGCCGAGCCAAATTATCTATTCGAAGCGGCTCATTTTTTGCCGGTCGCCGGATCACATTGGAAACGACACTCGTGATCATTTTCGACTACATCAACAACTTGCCGTCAAACTTCGTTCGCTTGCAAACAGGGGTCGCCACATATACCATTACGAACTGGTACAACTACTGTAGGGATGTCGCTGTGGCTTACGACCGTAATCATTGACAAAACAGCATGTTGGGTGGCCCCGGTATCGACTTAGAAATTGACAAGCGAAGTTTTTTCGCAAAATACAACCGCGGCATGCCACGTCGTCAGCATGGTTGGGTGGTGGGCATGATTGAACGACAAACGGACAAGTGTTTACTTTTCCACGTCCCCAATCGCACCATCAACATAATCATGCCTCTAATATCTCAACATATCCGACCGGGAACCCGCATCATCACCGGCAGCTTCTAGACCTACATCCAAGGACTGCGCCGCCTACCTTGCCCCCAGCAATATACTCACGCCACGGTCAACCACCATAACCGCCAATTCTTTAATCCCGACACCCATACGCAAAACATTGATGGTCTCTGGGGAAATTTGAAAACCTTCATTCGGCGACGCCAAGGTGTTCCTCATAGCCTATTCCAGCGAACCCTTATTGAATTTCAATGGCGACGACAATTCGCTGAAAATATTGTCGGTGCACTCATTGCCCAAATCGGAAACATGTATCGCGTCTAGAGGTTAGTTTCAATATCTGTAATACGTTTACTTATAGAGTTCTAGATTAAGCCTAAGCCCTAGACTAAGCCAGGGGCTGCTGCCCCCGGACGCCAGCAGTAAGCCGCTGCGCTGGCTAACTGCCACGGTTTTGGGTGCACAGTACCGGTGCTTCCTCGCCTGCGTTTGCCGGTGCAGTATTTTCGGATACCCTAACGTAAGCTTCAAGCTTTCCATAAAACTGAGCCCAGTCTACACCTAATTTCCAAACATCAAAATATCCATTTTTCGTTTGCATTCCCGATATCGGGAGCCATATCTTCTTGTTACGAACAGTAATCGTCACATCCTATGCATCACCGTATAGCCCATTGCATTTTCTACATCATTTCCAAATTTGAGCCCAATAGATCAAACACAAAAGTTATGTCCAAAAAACCAAAATCCATATTTCTAAAAAATCCGACCCCTGAAATTGGGCCCCTCTCCTGAACCCCCTTGAAGAGCTAGAGAACTGAAACCTTTTCCATTGGAAAGAGCCAGAAAAACTGGTCCATGAGGGTTAGGGGGTGACAATATTAAGCAGAGCTTTAGGAAAAAAATTTGCCAAAAAAGCCTCTATACCCCAAAAAAATCCAAATAAAAAGAACATTAATTTAGCATCATCAGGAGGTTATGCCTGAAAAGGGCGACCCTGATCTCGAAGACATCGCTTTTGCGGGTAAGAGATGATTGGTGGACCAGGACTATACTGAAAAGATGGTGGGACCCCTTCTCTGATTTTTCCCCCTCAGTCCAATCAGGGCCGAAGAAATTTATATATAGACCATTCTTTGGTGCCGTGCACGCAAACATAACCAAAAAATGAAAACTCACTACATTTTGGAAATCGGTTCGTCGACCGGAAAACAATTGAATCCCCATGAAAAGGTCTAGAGAATAAAGATGAACAAAATAGGAATTTAGAGAATTTTAACAGAAGAGCAGTCCTTTTTTTTGTACAAAATCCTGTGCATTTACACACTAAAATTTGAGAATGCACACCTCAATTTCAGAACGCACAAACTTTTTGCACACTAATTTTTTTAATTTAAATGCCAAATAGCTGGGCTTTCCATTCGCTGAAAATTTTGCCAAGGGTATGAACCAGGGCTCCCCCTGGTTCCGAACCGGGGGGCGCCCGATTTTGTCAGAGGGCATTATGCCAAGAGAAAAATGGCTAACCAGTCGTTGTGGAACTACATATTTTGAGCGGAGTGATGGCACTAGTAATATGAACGTACTCAATGTCTTGGGAATATATTATTACCTAGACAACAATGAGTAAATGAAAGAATAGTTTTATTCCGTACCGTACCATCCCATGCCGAAGAATTCTGAACATGTAGGCTTGGAAACGCATAATTAAAAATGTAAGAGTTGCTACTCGCCATACCTGAAAACCCCAGGGTATATGCCGTTAAAACGACTCTACGACCAATAATTAAGCTGTTATGAGCTTAATTAGGGTGTTAGTTAGCTAATTAGCTTAATTAATGATAAAAACTTCTAAACTTCTAAAATATCTGGTGCACATCATCACATGATAAGCTTTCCAACAAAAAAAGATTTTTTAAAATAGGTTCAGTGGTTCTTGAGATCCATGAAAGACTAACGGACGAACAGACGAACGGACATCGTCTTTTTTGCTCCCAGACGGAAAATAACTAGTCGGTAGTGGAACTACATTTGTGAGCGGAGCTTGGGCTGTGGCATTACGAATTCAATTTTATGTTCTTGTAACTACATTGCATAAGGCTTTATCATTGGTAAAAATATTATATTTGAATTCTTTGACCCAAAAACCATATAATGGTTTGATCGAAACGATTCTATTTCAATAAATAACACAAATATTGCAAAATTCTCTATTTTAGCTGCATAAGCTTAACTATTTAGCTAATTACTAATTAACCACTCAAAATTTTTTAATCCCAAATATCAAGTGCACACTGACATGATAGGCTTTCAAACAAAAAAAAATTTTTAAATAGGTTCAGTGGTGCTTGAAATATATGAAAGACGAACGGACATCGACTTTTTTGCTCCCAGACAGAAAATAAAAACGCTTCGCTCATTCGCCTCGCTTCGCTAGGCGACCTCGCTCCGCTCAAAAATCGTGTCAGAAACACTGTCAAAACCATTTTGATGGAGAGAAAAAGCGCTTTTGAAGCAAAATTTGCGAAATTCTTGGCTTCAGAATGAATTGAATTTCAGTATGTACCTACAAATTTTAATCAAATTTTTTATACTTTAGACCGACTGGAAACAAAAGATATGCCAAGAAGCAGAAGCAACGAATCGGGGGGAACCGAAAAATGCCTGGGGGCCTCCACCCACCCACCCCCCAAATTTGGAGAGCCCAAAATAGATTTCTCTTGCTTTGAAAGGCATGTCAGTACCAATTTTTACACCAAATTTATAAAACACTTTATATTCTAAGACGCTTGGTCTTAATACAAAAATTGCAATATAGATAGACATGGCACCATATAAACGAATGAGAAGACATGACTGGAAATTTCGAGCAACTTTTTGAGTTTGCACACTTTAATTTGAGAATGCACAAACTTTGCGCACCCGGAAAAACCAAAAAACCCTGCGGAAGAGTATTTGTGATTATTGTTCCGAAGGGCCTAACGATAGGGATTTTTAGCATAATATATGAATATATCAGGCAATAACCGGAACCGGAACCAGCAACCGGAACCGCCCATTTAAACCGGATCCGGAACCTGGTCTTTGAAATTTATATATAGTAAAACAGATGATGGAAGAAATGAAGGTATAGTGGATTTAAAATGCATTAAAAATTACTTTTACATTAAACTTAATGTATTGCGATGGTATTATTGCCTTTCTGAAACTTTAACGAGAATGAGGAAGCTAATATATAATGTTTATTTATCGATCAAATATGTCGGTTTTTGGACATTCCGAGCAAAAAATGTCTTCCACTATACACCATTGCGTATATTGCGTCAAATCGAATGTGCTTACAAAGCTTGGAGCGTAGAATACACACTTTCACTCTGTCTCCAGTCGCCTCCCTTTACTACACATCCGTTTGTTGCATGTTCTTCTGCAGGAAACTTAAAATTATTGGTTTATATGATTCTAAGAGAAAATAATAGATAGAAGGTAATTTTCTGCTCAGTGGTCAGAGATACTGTTTAGGCTAGCGTTGGACAAACAGCGTCCGTCAGTTAGATCATAATGATCATAACTTTCTAATCAGAATGCTGTAAATGACACACTGTGATGCTGCTCGCACAGTTTCAATAAATACAGTTCATTGCCAAGAAAGCAGTTTCTAGCTGCGTTGCAGATGTTAGTTTACTTCAATTTAGACTGATTTACCAAGTTTACAAACGCACTGGCGGGTGCTTCACGCAATTTATGTTAGCCAAGCATACCCGAAGTACTTCTGCGTAAGCCATACTCTGTTACCGAGTTGGACCGGTTTAATTCAAACGTATCCCACAGACTTCTGGATGTGTAAAATAGCTGCTACAAGCATCGACCTGACTTTGATTTAACAAAAACCTGCAGGTTATTATGAAAAATTATTATTTATTATTTATTAAAATTATGAAAAATGAAAAAATCAAATTATGTGCCCTACTTACGTTTCGCACGGCTAATTGGTTAGTTAATCTTTTCTTTTGCTTGGTTGTATTGGAGATTGATCATTGTATAATATATTACATATGTTTGGCTTACAGGATGAAGCAAAAAACGTGGAAAATTTCAAACAAAATTTTTAAACCGGAATTCCGGTTCCGGTATGGTTTTTGCTCTTTGCCGGAGCCGCAACCGGAACACGATTTTCGCCGGAACCGGAACCGGAATTCCGGTTACTCCCTGGAATATATGGATAGATATATGTGTATTTATTAACCAAATCAGCCCTAGTTTCAGCCTAGATTAGTACCTTTTGTGAAACTCAACGCTTTTACGCTAATATCTAAAAATGAAACAATATTGTTGTTGAAATTATAAAATTTTGATACAAATAAGTATATAATTGTCAAATTTCAATATTTTTAGTAGAATTTGATTAGTTTTCCAATGAAGTCATGTGGGCGCGATGTCAAAAAGATGGCATCCCAGACAAATATTAGGTTTAGGTTTTAGGTTGCATCGGTCCCCAGAGCAGGAATTAAATTAGTTCCGAGAAAGTTTAGTAAATCAAGTATACTTAACGGTTACATTTATGTTCTATTTTATGACACATAAATTAGATTGCGTCAAACTCTAACTGTCCTTTTAATACCACTGCTAAATATTGCTAACATTACAATGAAGGTATCTCGAATTTGCTACATTATGAGTAAGAATATCTTCCAATGGTTACAAACATTATACTGAGGAGCCATTGTTGGCTGCTATAAACCGCCTATTACGTAACCAGTTAATTACTGCGAAGGCATATATATATACATTGTTCCAGGGAAAATGAACAGGCTATTGAAATTCTTCTATCCCCATGCCTAATCTGTATCTATAATGTATCTAATAATAATAATAATTTGATATCGTTGTCACACTCGGGATTTGTAGTTGGTTCCATGTGTTCACCGTTTGAATTGAATCGATCATGAATTGCACCGAAATGTTGGTCTCGAGTGGTGGTGTGTCGCATTTGGTTCGTGCCGATTCGATATCGGTTTGCACCGTATTCGTTGCAATTTGCGTCGTATTGCTCCGGGTTTACGTTGAATTGCCTTGGAATTGCACCGAATTGACCATAATTTATGTCAATTTCATTACCGCTTGCGTTGAATCGTTATTGACTTGCACCGGTTTGATCGTGATTTGTCTCGACTTGTTCTTGGTTCACATCGAAATGTATTCGGGTTACACCGAGTTGGTTCTTCTTTGCACCGAAATGATCATCCCTTGTTTCGATTCGATCTCGATTCTCGTTATTTCGTGTTACTTATGCGTATATGCTTTGTGTTACCTATGATTGCACCGATCTGATCGTGTCTTGTGTTAGGTTGGTCACGGTTTGCATTAAGTCGTTTTTGACTTGCACCGATTTGTATCGAATTGCATTTTATATTCACCGATTGTTGGTATATTCTTGTCATTTTTATTCGATTGTTGTTGTTGTTCGTAGATCTCAATTGTGCTTCTTTTTGCAATGGTTTTTTCTTGGTCATTGACCATGGTTGTTGTCGGTTGTATTTGCTCCGATTCTTTCTCGTTGTTTGGCGTCATTTTTAATTGATCTTGATCGAAAAATCTTCGTATTTCGATTCCTTCATCTTTATCAGTGCTTTGCGATTCTTTTCTTGGTTGAGCTGGCGGAATTTCTTGTTCGTCTTGGTCGTAGCTTTCGCATAGTTGTTGCAGCTCTTTGGTCAGAGTTGCATGTTGCTTTATAAATTGTAACTGCTTTTCTCTTTGTTGTTGCAGTTGTATCGCTTCCGGCATTTCTTTTTCGCAGTCTTCCGTTGTTACGAATAATCGATCGTCGCTTGGTTCTTCTTGAAATGTTTCCGTATATGTTTGTTGTAAACTTCTTTTATCTTGCGACTGTTCTTGCATTTTCGGTTCTGGCGTTTTTGACTCGAATTCTCGAATTATGTTTTCGAGTTCTTTGGTCACGTTCGGGTTTGTCGTCGTTTCTTGTGGTTTCTCATTTGATGGTTCTTCCGTCTCAACGTTCTTAGGTTTTGTCGTAGATTCTTTGTCGATTGTTGTGCTAGGTGGCGTTCTCTGAAGTGGCATATTAATATTTATAATTTATACAGGCTTGCGTAAAAGGTCCTGGTTATGTGGACTACTGATTGCTACTACTGTATAAACTTCTATTTTGGCTTCTGCCTTATCTAGGTTAGGGGGGTTACTTTTTGGAATTTTACAAAATACGACAAATTATATTTAATTTTTAAACTGTCCCACTTTTACACAACATCGTAGCCAGCATGTTATATTTTATGCTTATCAGAGGGGTAGGGGTTGGACAGAGATTTTTCCTTATGTCGGCTATCGGTATTTAAAGGGGGACGGGATTCGTCACCAAGAGACTGTACGGTTCGAGGTATGGCCAGTAGAATGTCGGGAGGACGTGAATATGGCGCGCGTCCTTCTTTGCATGATTATTAATAATGCCTTATATTTCGTGTTGCGACGTGTACTTTGCTCGGCTCGATCACTCCGCTTCAAATATTTCAACACCAAACGCGTAGTTCACAATGTTTATTACAGAACCGGATAAAATGTTAAGGCACGATAATGAGCTAATATGACCCGTCGCTGTGACACAATGTTTGACTAGCGAATGATTAGTCTCCGCTCCTCACTTTTAGCTCTCAGTATCCTTTGAATTCACCTTTGACTCGGACGATCGCTGGTCGTCCCGTAGATCTTGCAGCAACCGTCCAGAGAACCATATTACGAAAATACGGTTGATTCAACCATAGAATACATGACGATAAATTGACATGACGATGTCCCAGCCTGAAACCATGTGAGACAACAGCGCAGACTACAGCTCCGGCAAGCAACTTGAGGCATGGAGGCGTGACTTGAACACGGCAATCGACGGAGCTAACACCACTGATTCTGGTAAGTTGTTCCAGGAATTGATCACGCGGTATGCAAAAGAAAATAGTGCAACATCATCCTTACACGAACACGCTCACTGATCACTAAATTTTGACACCGGCTCGTTCACACTTGTAGAGTCCCTGCACGCTGTCCGGCCACTAAGCAATCTAGCTATTAGCGTTATCGTTAGGTTACGTACTATTTTTCTTGAGCCTCTTGTGAGGTTTGTAGGACCACCGCCGGATGACTAATGAGGTACGTTTATCTGAGTACCTGTCCTAGGATCCTAAAATTACGCTAGTACGATCCTTATTTAGATGGCTACGCTTTGAGTGATAATCGGTTACTTTTAGGTTAGCTATTACGTTACTAAAGCTATTGTGATTTCATACAACCGACCCCCGGATGGTTGGCCGATTGCAGGGTTAATTAATTACCTTAACCTGAGGCTTAGAATTACGCTAATAAGTGCCGGTTATATTATGTTTGTAGTCACCCCTGGAAGGTTGGTAAGCTACTTATGATGAACTAAACAGTAGCTGTCGACTACCGAATATTTGAAGTTTGCTCAATGTATGCCCCCGAATGGTTGACTATACTGGTATTTGGGTATAAGATATTCGAGATTGTGGTCGTTCGAATCCACTCCCCTTACTCACCCGGTCTTCTCAAGACTAGTACTACCTACCTGATTCGTCGGCGCCGGATGACTGCCAGACTAACAAGTAGCGCTACTAAATTATTCGATACCCACCTGTACTCTCGCCCTGGTTACCACTCACTCGACACTTGAGGCCGAAATTTGTAAATACTAGAATTAATAAGGCTAATACGGTGTCACTCCTGATATTTAGTTACTGACCCTAAGTTTTTAATCAGGAAAAACTAATATTGCTAAAATAATTAATAAGGTTCTATGATACCTGTGTGAACAATTCTACCTAAGCGCCTTTTGTGAATAAAAGTTCTAACACGCCACTTCACTCCTTAACGTCCAAAATTATATCCTATTCCGTGCAAAAGTATCGGAAACCCGAGTACAGGCGTTACCTTGCCGAGTATAGATCTTCCTTTCCGATAACACTGCCGAGGAAGCCGAGTATATATAGGTTTTCCTTGTTTTATATTCTGTCTGCCAAGCTTCGCAATCTTTCAATCAAGCTGTCGCCGAGCCGCAGTTCTTTGCGGGAAACTCCAAATAACAATAAAACCATAAAAAATTAGAAGCATACAACAACGTTAACTAAGAATAAAACAATATTCTGATACGCGCGTCCCGAATAGGTATAACCAACATCGGCTACTACGCACTAGCTAAGTAATCTCCAATAAAAACCAACATTTATAATTAAATTAAAATAAAGTGTATTATGCACATCGATCCTGAAATCATACGACCGCTCTGTTGAAGCTCCAAAACAAGATTGAAATAAAATTAAAACTAAAACTTAAATGCCGCTTAGCTAAGTTTAAGAACAAAGGCAGTTTAAGCAAATTAGGTTAGTTTAAGATAGGATTTCAAAGAAAATAAAATTTTAAGAAATTAAAACTTAGGATGAATATTTTAGGGACCAATAAATAAGTGAAAAAAATAAAAATCCAATTTTAAGGGTTTGGACCCCACCTAGCCTAGGAAACTCCTGACATTAACACTAAAAAATGAATTCGAATTTGAGAAAAAAGTTTAGCTACGATATCAAACCTTTAATTTAATGTTACACCACAAGAAAAGTATTGGTGCTGTTTCACATTTGTTTACATAATATCAGTAATTATGAGATTTGCTGGGCCTCAATCTGGGCTGCCAGTAATATAACGCTACGTTTGGAGCTAACATAATATAATAAACGTAAGCATGCAAACTATCCCTGTGTTTTTGCTTGAAAGATACTAACCCAAATGTAACCAAGAAATTAGTAGGTATTTTAATAAACCACATTCGGTATTGGAAAACAAAAAACAAATAACGTAAAGATGCAAGCTGCGCGACAACGAAATCCCATGATTTTCTTTAGTACTACCAGCACACGATTGATAGAGATGGAGCACGAAAGGCATACGTGACCTTGATCTAACTGTAATAAATTTATAGCACCTGCGAGGTTGGGGACAATGGAGAATTATTTAGCCCAAAGTCAAGCTGAGGGGCATAAAGGTGTTATATTCTTGAAAAATGAGCAGCTTGGTGAGGGCGTTCGGGTGGCGGCAGCGCTCCGACTTAGTCAGTCTTTAGGCCTAGTATGTGCTTCATATAACGGCCTTCAGCTAAGGCAAAGGCTCAGACAGAGGCTCAATCTATCGAGTATGGCACAGCCTGCGTATAGCTTACAGCCCTCAGCTATACTTTGGCTGGCGCGTCCAGCAGGTTGTTCGGTCCAGCCACTATATTTCTGGCCCATTCTTGTGGTATCAAGGTGCCCCGAGGGAGGGTCAACCATTAATCCTAGTCAAAGGTAGTAAGGCTATAACTCACCTTTTCTTCAATTCCGTACGCCCCGCAGTGTTCGAGAAACAATATTCCCTGTCTTCGGTTTCATGCTAGCACGCGGGACGTGATTGATGCTTTTATTGTTTGAACTTCAGTGCCGATATTTTAGATGTGTTTGCATATTCCATAAACAATGGTAAGAGATTCATGATGTATTTTCTCATGACCGCTACCTTACGCGTATCCGCTGAGCTACACAACGCAGGGGGGTTGGTATTTTATTTCAATTGCGTGTTTTTTCTATACCCTGTGTCTGTGCCATGAGCTAGCAGAGATGAGGATGATATTCAAATTTTTAGGCTGCGTTCTCAGTCTGACCATGAGCACCAGTAGGTCTTTACACAGCAGCATGTGTACACCGCTGCGCTTGATAGTTATACTTTTACTTGCATGTTCTAGGCCTAGTTTAATTCAACACCGGCGGTACTAATATTATACCTCAACGTCCACGCTATTAATTTTTCGTAGCTGTGTGCAGTTCGCGTTCGACATATTTCAACACTAGTGGTAACAATATTACGGTAAGAAATGGGCTCTCATTCCAGTGATGAACACTGAGGAGCTTACTTTGGACTCGTACGCTGTGAATTGGCTCGCCCTCATTCGACACTAGCGGAATTAATACTTTAGCGAGGGCCGTCACCATTTCTTTGAACAACCACGATTGTTGCCATTTTACGGAAGACAGTCGTAAACGGGCGACAGACAGCGGTTTGTTTTATGCAGGCAGTAAACGCAAACTTAATAGCCTACCGATGAAGTTCACACAATAACTTTTGTACTGTATATTTAGTCATTTAGATTTATTTTGTATTGATATATTTAGTCTATCACGACTATATGTTGTTATACTCGCAATCCCGTTCGATATTCGGACATGGTGTATCTATTTATATGCGTATAGCAGTTGCGACATTGGCTAGTCATTACTACCACCGTATATATCTTTTAAGTTTGGTGGTGGATCGGTATAACAAATAACGTATCTGAACTCTCACAATAAATAATTCATGACTTGATGAATTTGAGGCAAACTACTAGGGGGTTTCTATATTCTATTTGTGGATTTTTACTATTATAATTACACGGTTCGCTACGGTTATTCGCTGCTACCTAATGCTGAAGAATTGGGTCCAATTTTAATAAGGTGTGTTGGGTTTTTAATATCAAGAATTGGACTTTAGCAGCTTCTACAAATAGGCCTTTACGCCTATAACCCGGTTAAAGGCGTATCGTGTTACCGGTATTAAAGAAAACGTAATATAATATTGAATTTATGCCCCACACAAGTATGAAAGATGCTTTTGTTTGTATTCAGTGCAACTTTGCCGAAATTTATTGCAGTTTCGATACATTTGGTTAACTGTTTGGCGCGTGTAACGGTTGTTCTTTTTGCGTTTACTATTAAGATCCGATTGGTTGTGCCGAAGAAATAATGGCAAGCCCGCAGTCTGCTATTGTTTTCCCGTTATCATTTGATCACGCCGAGTTTCGTGTTGCGATACCATCGTTCGAGTTGGGATTTTTCCATTTGTGTTAATACGCCTGTAGGTTCTTACACCTTTTCATTTTTCTAATGTGTTCAGTGCAGACGATTTTCGACATTGTGTGTTACAACTTAGCTCTGCGTCTCAGCTGTTTATCACTGTTAATGACATTATTGGTTGAGATGAAATCCACGCATTCAGTGTTGACCATGTTTAAAGCACTCCACTTGTTTTAGTTGTAAGGTGTGGACCCCGTCTGCGGTCCAGCTCCTTACAATATTGTTTGTCATTGCGATTAGGGAATGTACTCTATCGGAATGTAATCACGAGTGCATACGGCATTGTGACCGCCGAATAGCATTGAACTCTTAAGCCCCCGTAAGCTATAGGCGAGTCTGCTTTACCGAATTCGCTGTTAATTTCGACAGGCGTTTTTATGTTGTTTCAACAATTGGAGTCATTTATGTGAATGTATATAGTTGGTTAACATTGCAGGGTTATGTGTAATCGTGACCTTGATGCGTACAGTAGGCGTATGTGTTTCACGAGTACCACAGTCTGCGTTTGATATTCTGGAAAATTCTGTTATGAACAAGAATTACTATTGCAGACTCAATAATAAAAAGTGGGGTTCCATTTCAAACATAATGCATTTTGCCGCATGTCAACAACTAAATTTCATATATTCTGCTAATCTGCAATTTAGATAGCTTTCTAAAATAGTTGCAAAACCCCGTCGGGCCTGTTGTTGGCCCCATTGTTATTTGGCGACGATTCTATCGCGAATTTTGTACAGCCGTATTTTTACTTTATAACGCTGACAGAAAATTGAGGTACGAACGAAATTTACACTGCAGTGCCTATGCACCAATCATGAGCTTACTAAAGCAAACGGCGGTGATGTTAAAATGGTATAACTATAGCTTTTGTTTTAGCCTTCAGACTACTCAAGCTGCTCTATGATGTCGTTGCGAACTACGAAAACGCTATATAAGGCATCTGCCAGTCACACCGAGTGATAATAATAATTTTTTCCATGTTCGCATGGTATTGCGAATACTCCGTATAAAAAATGTACCTGTTTGGGTGTCGCAAATGGCCCAGTATTTGCACTTTGCAACGCATCTCTTTGTTTGTCTCGCGCTTGGATTGTGGCTAGAAGAACCAATAATTTTTGGTTATATATAGCTAGGTGCCTGCGTTAGGCTTTATATTTTACACAAATATTAGTGTTAAATTTCAAATTTCAGTTTACTCAAATTGGTATTTGACGTCTTAGCCGTGTTCAGGAAAAATGCAAACAAAAATTTGTGCACTACATGCTTCGCTTCTGCAAGAGTGCTACTGTTATTGCACAGGATTATAATTATATTTTTTGTTTGACATTTTAACCCTTTAACGCCCGAATTATTAAATAATATCATGAAAAATTATTTACTTCATAACACAACACAAATAGGCCAAAACGACACATAAAACGCCAAAACACACAGAGACAACAATTATAAGAAGTTCTATGACAGTGTACAGTATACTGCTCACCGGGCAGTATGGGCAACGGGTAACATTTTTTACAATGAATATTTATCATCATATTTTATGATAAAAGGTAATTACCTAGCTGCCACAAAAAAGCGAGTATAATGTGGTTTCTTTTTCATTGTGTTTTCTAACCCACATTCTTACCATATAGATCCCAGCTCAGCCAGTGTTAGGTAAATCACCAATGGGGCTTTCACAACACTTCCCTTGTCCAGCATATGAATATCAAAACGCAACGATGCCCGCGTGGAAAGCTTTCCAGTTTGAGTTTTACGATTGATCTATTTTTAAGATTTGTTTGAATTCTAATAATTTTATCACGTCCGCTTAAATGGTTTTTAGTTCGGAAAAAAATCAGTTTAAAATTGTAAAAAACCATTATCATAGGTAGCTTTATAGTTAAATAATATTATTGTAATATTGTTCCAAAATGTCACATGGCAAAACATTATTGTGTGGAGCCTCCAGCTGAACTAAGAAACTGGCCGAGTTGCAAAAAAATTTAGTTAACATTTTAGTAGATCCTAAGAATTTGGGTTTATTGTCCAGGCTTATTTAGCCCAGATATTCTGCTGTTAAACAAAGGGTTAATTCTGCGCTGAAATTGATGTGCAATCGCAGAGCTCAGAGTAAGTGTAATTTTCCTGTAATATTTCCAGCTTAAGAACCATGCGGCATTTTGTTATTTTACAACTGTTTAAGCTAGGTTCGGTTTTGTTAAGAACTAGGTGGAACACTGTTTCTACATTATTTACTGCAGCTTTCGAGAGCACCAGGGTGTTCCATATTTTTTTCCTGATTACCTGAGAGCGCAGGGTTGCTAAATTCTTTTAGTGTGTCTTTGAGAACACGAGGAGTGTTCTTTAAATTTATTGTCCGAGAGCACAGACGTTCTCCAGTATTTTTCCCAACAGCAGATAGCATAGTGGTACTCCAATTCTCATTGGCTTCAGCTAAGCTGAGCTGAGCTTAGGCCAGAGCTTAGGTGGATGCAAGATTCCACCTTGTATAATGTTCTTGCTCGTTATTTTAGTATTATTACTTGGATACTTAGATCCACCTGGTAGCTTCATCAACACTTCTCTCGTTATCAATTCATTGTTGGGTTTATTCTAGTAATATTATTTATTGTGTAGTAAAATGAGTACTAGGTGGCGAAGTGCTAACCATTACACAACGTCATCGTTGCAAAGTTTAAAAGTTGCATATCCATTAAAACTCGTTTTGCTACAATTGGATAAGATAGTCACAGTACTTGATAAAAATTTTCGAATTGGGCACACCAATAAAAATTTTCGTAATAGGGTTGGCGGGTGATCCAGCTGCACCGTCGGCTTCCTAGTAACGGTGCCCGTGCGATCGCGGTTTCCTCGACTCTCAAGAGAAGCAATACTTAGTTCGAAGGGAACGATTACAGTAGCAGACCACAGGCGGGCTGTATCAGGGTGTTCGGGCCGGTCACTTTTCGGTGGCACACGTGTCTATATGTTATATGTTTACTAGAGGTCTCCCAGGAATAGCCAGCCGCTTGGCCTATGTATAGGTAATAGGGACGACTCATCGTTGCCTATCCCATTTCCATAGGAACCCTAAACTATACTGATCTCAAATTTTAACAGATTTACCGTGTTTAGATTCTGGCATTAGTGTGGAATATATCTCACATTAATCGGGTTTTAGATTTAGATTCTCACTCCAGTGTTTCAATTCTCACTAATTCTCCGCTCAAATTATGACTTATGAATGCCCCCATTTAAAGCTATTCGGCTGCCTTATTAATAACTCCAGCCGGGTTAAGTAAACGATCACTAGATGCCTTATGGCACTCACGAAAACATCAGAAGACCCTTAAATTTAGACTTTTATTTTTACTTACCGATTTTACATTTTGGCATTTGTTTTGGTTTCCCTTATTTTGACAAACGCTGGTCAATTTGATATTTGGTATATCGCAGATAAAAACGACCAAAATTTGCTATGTCGAAGAAAGTGGACAGCGACCAGCTGGATCGTAGTTCTTGTTAATATCACCAATTTTTTAAACGACGACTACGATGCGAAGCACCTTTACCCTTACGAGGTTTTGACAGTAGTCAAATCTCGCATTGTATTTCATCTCCTGTCCCGTTTGTATGAAGCCCCTAACAAGGCCCACGCACGGAACAACCCGTACAACTAGTTAATATTTTATTCGATGATGTGCCGGTTACAATTTAAATCGCTAGGTATATTGCCGGTATATTGCCAAGGTTATTGGTAGTTGATATCCATGATTTTATATTGTTTGCAATCGCCCGAAGCAAATTTGACACTTTTCACACTGACAGACATATAGCCTAAAGTCGCCATTTGACTCACTGCTGCCAATATTCATGTACTTTAGATTTTCACGTTATGATCCTCACTGAAACAGCCGGTGTCCAAAACCCCAATTTGCCCAAATTTGCAATTTCTGAATTCTGCACTGCGATTTTGCTATGGTAAACACTGGTATTGTGCGATGATTTCCGACACTGGTAAACTTAATATTTGCCTCAGCATTGTTATTGGAGGTCCGAGGTTACGAATTTGAAACTTTCAAAACAAGGACGAAGGTGCAGCGAACACCCCAGCCCCGGCGGCAGAAGCAGCGCGGCAGCGGTGAAGGTCGCTCCCCGAAGCTCAAATGTACTATCTAGATCGAGAACCTCCAAACTTTAGGATGATGCTACTATTACAAAAGAGATTTCAAGGACACTATTTGGTACAACGACAAAATGCGCAAATCACGATTATGGCTACAGATAATATTGAAGTGCACACTCATAAAAGTCGAACACATTGACATATTCCATAAATTCACGAACCAGTAATTGAGGCACTACTGTTGGATTCGGTTTAAACTTGGAGTACTCTTACGTTCAAAGTTTATTAGCTTGCGTCATAGAACATGAACCTATGATCTTGGATTTTATGAAAGTTTCGGCAGTTCACGTTCACTTACATAGATGATTCAGCACCCAAATCTTTTTATTTATGGTTAAACATGACATAACAAAAGCACAGAATAGTTCATTAACGACCAATAATTACAATAAAGTGCGGACCTACATTCATATTAAACACTTTGAACTTTTGGCTAATTGGTCAATTCTACGATTTATATTCCATGGGCTTTCCGTAAGTTTTGCAACTGATTATCATTGCTGACAAGACTCACTGTGAAACAATTAAACCTTAACTATCAGATTTAAGTCAGAGTAAGCGCAATTTCTGAGTTTAAACCAGGTATCTGCTCACGTCATTTTACAGCAGATTTTTCAACATGATAAAAGTTAAAAGTTAGCTCGACACACAAAAATTATGTATGCTTGGCAACCTGCTATCACCGATCACGAGTGAGTTTACTCTATACCAACGCAACACCATTGGCTCTACTTGTAACAGGGCCGTTTCGGCCCTGTCACGAGCATTCCAGGACTTTCGGACTTAAAAGCGCATCGGGAAACGTTGGCACAGGGCTGTTTGTATACGAAAAAGGCGTATCGTAATCGATGAACAATTTTTGTATAGAATACCGTTTATAATAATGAACGATTTTGTATAAAATACCGTTTATAATAATGAACAATTTTGTATAGAATACCGTTTATAATAATGAACAATTTTGTATAAAATACTGTTTATAATAGTGAACAATTTTGTATAAAATACTGTTTATAGTAATGAACAATTCTGTATAATACTGTT
The DNA here is from genome assembly GCA_030248225.1 of Trileptium ribeirensis. Taxonomy (NCBI): domain Eukaryota; kingdom Metazoa; phylum Nematoda; class Enoplea; order Enoplida; family Thoracostomopsidae; genus Trileptium; species Trileptium ribeirensis. Next base: position 51,070 of record JASANE010015132.1, read on the forward strand.
TACAATAATGAACAATTTTGTATGAAGTACTGTTTATAATAATGAACAATTTTGTATAGAACACCGTTTATAATAATGAACGATTTTGCATAAAATACCGTTTAAAATAATGAACAATTTTGTATGAAGTACTGTTTATAGTAATGAACAATTTTGTATAATACTGTTTACAATAATGAACAATTTTGTATGAAATACCGTTTATAGTAATGAACAATTTTGTATACTGTTTACAATAATGAACGATTTTGTATAAAAATACCGTTTATGATAATGAATAATTTTGTATAAAATACCGTTTGTATTAACGAACAATTTTGTATACACTGCCGTTTATATTAATGAACCATTCTTGTATAACATGCCGTTTGTATTAATGATCATTTTATGTATGTCCTTATGTTGTGATCCACGATTTTGTTAGGGACGAGTGTTCCAATCAGCCCAAATTATGAGGAAATGAGCCCCCAACCGACCTGTATGACCGAAAATAGAGTTTTACGTCGACGACAGTTGGAAAGCAGTCGAAAACCCAACCGTTAGGCATCATGTGTTATAGGGTTGACGGTTACGACCGTCCGGGAATAGGAGGCCCCTGGCTGCACGTTCAGAAAAACACGTTCGTTGAGACTGAAATCAAAAATATTAAATTTACTTAGTTTTAGTAACATATTAGGCAATGGTTACAGAAAACAACAAGTCCGAATAAGCGGAAATCACACTTTGGTAGCACTTGCAACTGTAAGGGACGACGGATGCCGGGCTCATTCGAAGATCCGTCACCGTCTACGATATCGTGGTATGGAGGATAACCAGAGTAGGCTGGTAGAACGCTTTGGGAATCGCGAATGGACATCCAAAGGCACTCCGGACAACGCCGCAACTTCGCTTGTAACACGTAGGAACAATCGCTACTTACGCTAGGTAGGATTGTCGCCGTGAAACCCGGAGTATCACTTTCCATGTAGTTAGGACATGTCATATATAGAATATGTATAGGTATCTATTCATGTGTGTGTGCTGTGGACAACTTTTTAGGCCAACCCGCCTTGCTTCTGTGACCTATTGCAGTATGGAACCAGTACAAAACCCCACTTTCCGACATTCCCGTCGCCTTACCCCGCGTCAGAACCGGCACCGTTTGTCGTGACTAGTCAAATCCAGCCATATGCTTTGAACCTCCGCCAGAATCTCCGCTGACCCGCGGCCACCACGCAAAGGTGCCTAGAAAGCAGTTGTCAACCGCTGATGGGTACCGATAAATCGAGATTTTTCACACTACTCTAAAATGGGCGAATCGCCCCTCATTAGATTCGTCTCGATGAGACATTTCCAAAAATACCCGGCGGGTCTCGCCCCGCCGCCCCGTTAACCCGAACGACCAACAAACGCGCTCCCCATGGTAGCCACGACTCTCTCTAACCGCACCAATTTCAGTACCGTTTTTACTCCTACCGCCCCGGTGGCGATATCACCCCTCGTTCAAATCGTCGTTGGACGCTGAGTCCAACGATACCCGGCGGACGTCGCTCCGCCCAACCGTTAACGCAGGAGAGCCCGCTAAAGCTCCGCATACTAATACATATGGGAACCCATGACTGGGTTCCGGTCCGTTATTACGTCCTTCCCCGCCGTGTTTGGTATCAATCGACCCCGTTTTCCGTCCTGGGACCGAATTTGGCCCCAGCCCCTCGAAAATCCTCCCGGATTACCCTTGTCCCGCTACCCTTCCCACACCCGCCTCGTGTCCTCGTCCTTTCGCTTTTGTCCTCGTTCTCTCTCTAACCGACGTTTCTGGTCGGTTTTCTTCTTTGTTGCTTTGTTGTTGTTGTGTTTGGTGTGTTGTGAGTATGTGTTTATCCTGAGCGACCTTTCTGTCGCTCAGGACGCCAGCATGTCTGAAGTGTAGTGCGTGTGTTTGTGTATGTGTTCGTGTGTCTTTCGTGAGTATTTGTAGATATATATGTAACAGGGCCGCTTCGGCCCTGTCACGAGTATTTTAGGAACTTAGTACCCTAATTGGTAGGGGGAAGCGCTGGAACATGAGCGTTTGCGTAAAAAAGATCGTTTAGCGCTTGTATAAAACCATCCTTTGCCGTTTGTATAAAAATATCATTGGCAGTTTGTATAAAAATATCGTTTGTCGTTTTGTATAAAATGCGTCGTTTTGTATAAAAATATCGTTTGTCGTTTTGTATAAAATGCGTCGTTTTGTATAAAAATATCGTTTGTCGTTTTGTATAAAATGCGTCGTTTTGTATAAAACTATCGTTTGTCGTTTTGTATAAAAATGCGTCGTTTTGTATAAAAATATCGTTTGTCGTTTTGTATAAAAATGCGTCGTTTTGTATACAACTATCGTTTGTCGTTTTGTATAAAAAATGTGTCGTTTTGCATACAAATATCGCTTGTCGTTTTGTATAAAAATTCGTCGTTTTGTATAAAAATATCGTTTGTCACCTTGTATAAAGTATCGTACATCGCTTTGTGTGTAAATGTTGTATACTGTTTGTATTAATTGCCGCGTTTTAACCATCGGGACGAGTGTCGTGTGAGGTACGCTGAATGGGATAACAAAATTAGGTTGATCAAGCCGATTTAGGATAGTGGACACCACGCTTCATACCGAAAGAAAATAGGCAACACGCTGAAAAATCACCACTAGCCGTCGCCGCGCGTTAAAACTTTGACGGTTACGACCGTCCGGGAATAGGAGGCCCCTGGCTGCACCTTCGAGAAAGCACATTTATTAAGACCGAAATTAAAAATATTAAATTTACTTGGTTCTAGCGATATAATGAGCAATGGTTACGGAAAACAACGAGACAGAACAAGTGGAAACCACGCTTTGATGGTTGTTGCAAGCATACGTAACGACGGGTGCCGGGTTAATTCGAAGGCCCGCCACCGTCCATGGTGCCGTGATTCTGAACCTAACCACAATAGACGGGTAGAACACGTTGGGGAAGTGTGAGGGGACCTCCAAATCCGTTCTGGATAACGCCAGAACTTCACTTGTGATACGTTGAGACAATCGCTAC
>JASANE010015133.1:0-18136 GCA_030248225.1 Trileptium ribeirensis
GAATTTTACAGAAATTGAGGAAAATAAAATCTCCCATAGTTGCGCGGGAATTGAGGGAAATGATTTATTACATGAAGTCTGAAGTCCAAAATCGTTTCAGCTAGATTTCCGTCCAATTCGCGATTTCCCAGTTTCCCCATATTCCCAATTTCCCTATTTACCATTTTCCCCACATTGCCAGTTTCCCAAATTCCCGATTTCCAACATTCCCAATTTTCCAGATTCCCCACATTCCCAATTTCCAAAATTCCCGATTTTCCAAATTCCCGATTTCCCAGTTTCCCCACATTCGCTATTTCCCAAATTCCCGATTTCCAATTTTCCACACATTCCCAATTTCCCTCATTCCCAGGTTCCCCACATTTCAAATTTCCCAAATTCCCGATTTCCAAGTTTCTCCACATCCCGAGTTTCCCAAATTTCCGATTTTCCAGTTTCACTAATCCCCGCAATAAATTATTTCCTTCGATTTCCGCGGAATTCCGGGAAGCCCCTCAGCTTGACTTTGGCCATTTCTAGTATGATCTCTTAACTGAAGTTCGGCGTTACGGTCTCTCAGTAGCTGTCAGTAATGTAAGTTATTATATCGTCAACGTCTATTATTGTTAACTATGAAGAGCTTGTCTTTTGTACAAGTTTCCGCATAGGTACTATAATAATAGCAAGTTTTTAGTAATCGGCAGGGGTGATCGTTGTATAGGAACATCGCAGGAATGTATTGTAGGGAATTCGCTTGGTAAAATATAACATAATACGAAGTCTGTGTGTAATAATTTTTAATACCCTTTGTAACTGCGCATTTATTGCAAACGGGCATCAACCACACGCATGCGAAGATAAATACATTGGGGGAATAAACAGGTTGCATCGATTTAAGCACGCCGATGTCTGCTTATTGGCAACAAACCCACGGCTTCTGTGACGAACTGCGTGCTTTGGTAGCAACATGTTTCCATTGCATCAGGGTCAGCACGTGGCATGCCACCCCCACATTGTAACCACAATGGTTGCTCAATAATCATAGTAATAAAAATATTTTTTCAAGACAAAGCGAATATTACCCAGGGCTTCCGTAAGCTAGGTTAGTCGGGTCAAATATTTCCACTTCGGGCAGCGGATAGCAATTGTAATAACAACTGTTTTTATTATAATACTAGTACACTCTTTGGACTACCGTTGCGAAGCGGCATTATTTGCTGAAATATGCCGGACCGTTACAATAATTTATGGCTTCATCTTATTATAGCTTTTTAGGCAAATTGCAATAATTGTCAAAAATCAGAATGCTTCGAACACCGCCAGTAGTTACAAGGAATCCGCGAACTATCCAGCTGTTCGACGAGGATACAAATATGAATCAATAGCAGCCGGGTTCACCTATGCCAAGTATCGAAACTGATCAAAGAAGTAAGTCCCAGATTTTTAACCACAATATTCTATTAGATAGGACGGCAATACAGGTACTGGTGGATAAATCTAGAGACAATGCATATAGTGTTAAAAATATTTTTACAAACTACTAAGGTGGACGAACCGACTCGGCCGAGTTTAGGCCAAATTACGAACGCTCAAACAGAGGCAGGTTCTTTGGTGGAAGACGAGCAAGACGATATTGATTCGGCTAAAATGAAACAGCAAGAGATGCAAAATTTACAAAAAGCCTCAGGGCCGGAATGACTAATAATTTCGACCAAATATTTAAAATGCAAAATCGATTTGAACATGAAAAGGACCAGCAGCAAACGCTAAAGAAAACGCCGGTGTAACAGATATTTGACACATCTAAAATATACAAATTCAAAAGAAAGGAGTTTTTCAGAATACCGATGTGGAGACAGGCATTGACCTTGCGCGGGGAATAAACCATTGGCTGAAGCCCACATTGGTCAAAATGAAAAATTGATGCAACATCAAGATCGGATTTTTTCATATGCCTGGTGCTGAGGCGCGGATTAATACTGGGGCTTGGAGCGATCTATTGGCGCAGCTTCACACTGGTCAAAATGAAAAATTAATCCAAAATATGGCAAGCTCATAGTAACAAATTTTTTACAAAGACTGGTTTTTGACCATGCAATGATTATGCATTGCAGCAAATAAACCATTAACACTACTCCACATCGGTCAAAATAAAAATTAATTCCAAATGAATGTCAAAATCGAATGAATTTGTATTCGCTTGCATGTAAAATTCGAAGGCGGGATCAGAATCAAAATCGAGTTTCGGAACATTTTTAATATAATGAGTCCAATCAGGTGCAAAGGAATACTTTGCACCTGAAAAGTTGTCGATGATAGCCGTAGTGATTCTAACTTGTCTAATTAAGGACGAATCAGTACGACCCAAACCGCTCATTATTGGGTCAGGATACAGCGGAACAACACAGAATTCAAGGAGTCAATGCACATCAAAAGATTCAAGTACCGCAAAAAGGTTATAATATGCGTAGAAGAAACACAAGGGCAAGCACCGGTCAATTAAGATCTTACTTGTGGTTTAAATTTGGAAAATAATTTTATAGCAAGATAACAGGAACAAATAATGGATATCGTTACAAAAGTCCCTCTCCCAAAATACGGGCCAATCACATGCCCGGTACCTATCGCGAGGTAACCAAGCACATCCGTCTGTGTTACAACAAATAGTCATTAGAACCAAATGGGATATACGTGATTTAGTCTTATAATGATGATATAAACTTCGACCGTTACATTATACGATTTACGAAATGTTGCACGCGTGATGTTACGGACGAGTACGAAAAGTACTTAAAACAAAACTTGTAGGATGGGCAGAGAATTATTTTACCATTCCGAAACATGATAAGTCCGAATTGCTCGAAATGATCAGGCACTCATTTCGGACGTTGAAAGTCACTTCGATTGGACAGAGACATTTGGGAACAATTTGAAAAAATTCAGGAAATTAGGCAGTAGCGAACCACCATATCAGATTTTGTTGATAATTCGTAATTATATGTCTGAAGCCACAAGCTAACAAATTGTATGACTGAATTAACGAAGAACCTCCTGAAATCGACATTCATGACTTGAATTCGAGGAGACATTACGAATCGGCTAGTAAATATCAAAGCATTATATGACATACGCGCGTGGAAAAGGCTATCGCAATCGAGCTCTTCGATGATCATCTATGAAAGGTTATCAACGGTTGGAATCAAGGACGTAAAGGCGTCAAGGTGGCATAAACCGTTAAACCAAAGGTTTAATGACAGGGGAGGTCCTAGCTCAAAATTCGAAATAGGTACCGCAGACCATTAAACCAGCAAATTATGCCTAGATATAACGGTTCCCGGTTCACAAACCAAGGGTCTCCTAGTCACAGTCATAGGTGCAAGGCAACAATCGGAGAACCAAAATTTTAATTGTTTCCAATTGGGACGATTTCCAAATACGAATATGATCTCGCAATGCGCATCTTGTTGGCAATGGGGGAAAGTACAACCCGTTTGCCCTCTCGGAAATCAACAACAGGCTGTTCTACCAAGGGCATCCATGATAAAAGCGCCCATATCGGCATAGCAGTTAAGTCAGCCGCAGCAGTTTCATCAACCCTAGGTGCAACAAACCATACCTGAACGTCAAGTGGGTCCAGAAAATAGGAACCCACATCAAAGGCCAACGTCGTATAGGCATGCCGTTGATATGGTAGGGCAACAACAACGAAATATTAGGAATTGACCACCGCCGAAATGCAACATTTGAAGTCAGGGCGCACCGAGGGCGCATGTTGGCATAAGCAGGGAGCTTAAAAGAAACCACAAAGCGCGCTGGGAATCAACAATAGGAATCGTTACCCCAACTGCAGATCTTTAACAATCCATAAAGCGACATAAGGAACAGTAGTGGAGTACTGCAAGGACAGTCAATCAAAGCAACATAAGGGCGCCCAACCCACATTGAATTAGCGACTCTAATAACTTCGGTAGAGCCACGAATAGATAATAGTCTGAGTTAGCCCTATTTCGAAGCGAACGTTGGTCAAATCCAATAATTTGGGCCGTACGAGGACAGGAACATATAGATCAAGGTGTGTATCGATGTGAAATGTGATTTTCGATAATCGGCGTTTAGTGCGGAGATTAACTGATTCGGTCTCGCAAATTACCACCGAAACTTATGAGATATTGACATTTTGAACACGTATTTCTCCTCGTAACGCAACTTAAACCAGTGACATTTTATGGCATGATTTGCGAAAAAGCTGTTGGCTATTTTTACATTGCGGTAAAAGTAGAGAACATAGTTTGAAAAATTCGAGTTATAGTTCTGAAGGACTTCAGCTAAATGTCAATTATTGACCACGATTTTCTATGAAATTCTGACACAAAGGACTACGCAAATTGGAGAGTAATCGAATCAAAAACAATCCCGATTTGAGCATGCAAGGTCGAGCTGCTTAAAAAAGTCTAAAATTTAGCGAAATACGCAGGACCAATTAGTATTTGCTAGTGCGCAGTTTCTGAGAAAATTTCGCAATTATCGGCTAAGTACATTTAGATGTCAAAGTACATGAACAATGTCGACAAGGCGATTCAAAGTTTATCGAACCATTAGCGAAGTTCAGCGATGGACTTGCAATAAATAATGTTGTTTTTATAGTCAAAACATTGTTATTACTATTCCAGTTTGCAATCTCAATCGACTACACAATCGACTCAATGGTACGAGATTCGCTAAAAACAGCCATCCGTACAAAAGAATAGAGCCCAACATCGTGAAATATGATAGTCAGTGCGGACAAAGCCGAAAAGATCGCTCGATCGCAACAAAAGTTGATCGGAAGGAAAACTTTAAGCCAAAATAAATTTTATGCGAATTTGGTTAGGAAACTGTAGCAATGATCCTTATAATAATGTTTTGTTTGAGAAACAGCAATATTAAAAGGATCAAACAAAAGCGGTTCCCAATAGTCCACGGCCCTGGCGTAGCTAAAAGACCAAACGCCCACCCAACGCTGCAATACAATGGATAACCCGCTGCCACAATTATGCACGACCCTGGCGTGAAGAAACGGACATTAGGCACGCCGCAAAATTCGAATTTGACGAAGTGCTAAAGGTGGAACTGTCAGAGGGACGTTAAATGCTTCCGCGAACAAATGGGTTGTCAGTCGGAGTACATGGATTCGGTTGAATTTCCAATCAAAGTGGAGTAGATACCACGTAGACTGATTAGTGCTATAAGCGATATCTATCTGCAGCTCAATTTAACTATTGTGATATGTGCACAACGGGAAAAGCTGATCTTGGAGTTAATGCCCGAGTCTAACACAGGATCGATGTAACAGTTAAAAACCCGTGCATTTGTTGCCACAGAGGTTATCATTTTACGATACAACAGAGGCTTCGCGTCAAGTACATGAAATACTTAACGAAAGAGTAATTCGTAGATTATTCAGCCTGTGAGCCTCGTTATTTTGCTCACCAACAAAAACTTTGAGTACGAGCGATTTTATTATGTAATATCGCTAAATTGATCTATGAAAAGGATATTTTCCCGCACCACACAAGAAACGCATAGACGAAACGCTAGATTCGCTCAAAGGAACCAAATACTTTTCGGCCCTCGACTTGCATTCAGGGTACTGGCAAATACCTATGCTTGAAGCCGACAATAGAGAAACCATCTTTATTTGCCATGACGGTTTGTTCGAATTTGATGTCAAACGCCAGTACCTCGGGCTTTACAAACGTCCCAGTGCATTTCAACGCATGATATAACTAGTATTAGCTGAGTGCTATGTGAACTGTACTTACGTTTTGGATGACATTGTTAAATTTTCTACTACATACTGAAATCATTTATTCTATATCATTCAGGTGTTTTAACGCTTACGTGAAACGAATTTCAGGGTCAAAGAATGCAAATGCGAATTTATCAAATATGAAATCGCATTTTTGGCCATATTTCGAATAACGGGGAAACGCCGGAACCGATAAAAATCAAAAATGTTCAGGAACGTCCCGCCCGCGTTCGGTGACCCAACACAAAAGCTTCTTGGGCTTAATGGGGTACTACCGCCATCTCGTTCAAGACAGTAGCCGGTCCGCTTTATGATATTACAAATAAGCGTGCGCTTTCCCTTAAGTTTGATGAGTTCTTATCCGATGGGCACAATAATCTTTCGAGTAAACTGAAAATTCTAATGACGGCATTGCCAGTACTAGAATAGCCAGATCTGCAAAAGTCATTCGTGCTGTATACGGACGCAAGCAAATATATTGGCTATTATCTTGTGGCGGCCAGGTGTGGCAGCACTCTGGGGGTTCTACGACGTCCCTCACATAATCAACGACGACCCCTAACCTTAGCTATGGGCGGCGCTCGGCAGTTTTCCGAGCTGACGTGGTCTTGGGTTATTGGAGGATTCGAAACTGACTCACTGGCAGAAATGCTGTTCGCCGCTGATTGAATGATGATTGATACGTGTCATTATTCAGATACGCTGTAACACTCCTATTGGATAATCAATTATACGTGTCACTGTACATGTTCTGTATATAAGTGGTTACTTTCTGTTTGTAAATCACTCGTCTCATTTTATGTCGTATTGTTACGCCGACGTGCTACAATCTCAAATACACAATACGGGAAAAGAGCGTGTAAAAGATTACGGCAGTTGCAGTTACCGTGACGCGGAAACCCGTCACTCAGTAACCGAGCATGAATGTCGCAGGTGCTAAGGGCCATGCAACACTTTTGGGCTTACCTACTCGGAAATTTTACAACAATCAGTACTTATCACGCGCCCAACTATGTTAAATTTTGGTTACAATATTGTATACAAATCGCGTAGGTATCACGAAAATGCCGATTGCATATTTCATCCTCCTGTAGTTCCTACTACCAAAGATATCGAAATGGCGGACGAGGAAAGCTGAATTTTGCCATTTCCAAAGGCTAAATCGAAAGCTAAAGCCGCTATCACCAAGAGCAACACGAAAGCAACGGAACACAAAGAAAAACAATTTCGCCGAAAAACCAGTCAATCAGCAAGAATTATGTTAAATTTTATCATGCTTGCGTAAAAATGTCGATAAGAGCGGGTACACTTTAAGTGCTGAACGCTTTTAAGCCATATCTACGCGCCTTTGAACGCTCCATACCGCCCCGTCACGGTGTGCAGGACGCGATCGGTAAATTTTAGCAAAAATTGGAGTAAAATCGGTAAATTGTGGTAAAATTGGCAAACCGTGGAATAAAATTGCAAAAACGTCGGTTGTGGGTCTACCCGCGAGAACACATTTTTCCCAGACAACCCACCCCTTCTCCCGCCGACCGTCTACCCTCTGTAAGCCGACGAACTTTTGACAAATATATGCTTATGCGTTTCTCAAAATCTGAACATTTGCCTTATAACTTATCCACCCTCTCAAACCCCTACCTTCCTTGAGGCTCGAAACACTAGTAAGTCTTGCTTCTACCCTGAAAGTCCGACGCCCTGAGGCAAAAAATTTTGCAAACAAACATAGGCGTACGTTCGGAGATATATAAAACTGGCACAGATTGGCGTAAACTGGGAAAATTTTTGCGAAATTTTGGGAGAATTACAAAAATTGTGTTAATTTTCGCAAGCCTGGGAAAAGTTATGCTTATGCATTTCTAAACATTTTAACATTTACCAACCAACTGATTTACCATCTCGAACCTCTATTCCCCTTCCCTTAACTCCACTAGAATCAGCTACCCCCTGTACCGACAAGCCCTTGGCCTCAGCCTAATTCAAAGCATTACTCAAGAATCTTTACAACAATGATATGGCCGTTTTGCTCGTTGAGCAGGATACCAAGTGCAGCGTTAACCTAAAGTTTACAATAATATATGGCCCTTCCGTAGGCTAAACCGTTTAAAGTGAGTTCTACCAAAGGTTAAGCCTGACATATATTTATAAGAAGCTTAAAATTTTAGTCATAACGTTCGACTGATTGTAACGATTAAACTGATAAACTAGTATATACCAAACTTCAGCCGCAGAATATGCTTAATTCTTGCTCTGGCTAAGTTATAATTTTAGATAAACCTAGCACATGCACATATACGACCCTGCGCAAAATTTTTTGATATTTTGGGAAATTTTGAAACCCCATACAAACGTGATGGTAGGTTAAGGCATTTGTCTGGTTCAAATAGCTGTTTGTTAAAACACAATTTGGAATAGCAGGCTTTCAGGGATAAAGCCATCTGAATTTGTTTGTTTTTGGCAATATCTTTTGCTGTAAACTGTATCAACTGGTAATCTAAGTTTTATAAACAAATGAATTCTTGTTAACGTGACGAGAAATGAAAGATAGTCATTCGCAGGCACAAAATCTCTAGAAATTTAATCGCTTTTGCTTATTTAACCTTTGTTTATATTATGTCGTTTCTTGTTTATGCATGTGCACAGTACTAACATCTTCACACTATCAGTTTTTATTTTTTCATGAGCAGTTCTCGATTTTTACATTTGAATAATCAGAAGCTTCAACACAAACCTAAAACCATTCGTCAATAATGAGGTAGGAGGGTTATTTTCCTGAGGCGCGGAGTGCCCACTTATCTCCTGCCATGTGGTTTAACGTCACCCCAACCCTTTCCATAAAATTTTGCGCTGTAAAGTTTCGGGAAAACTGTCGCAAATGGAAATAATTTGAGGAAATAGGCACAAATTGGCAACAATTAAGGAACATTATATCATCCCGGCGTCCATTACCATCCTTCCTCTGCAGTGCCGCCGTCTCGTCATCAGTCGGACTTCCTATTCCATGAAAGCCAAGCCGAACCGCAACGCCTAGCAACCTCATCGGCTAAGGTACCGGTACCGCGGGCCTTAGGCATGATCATCTACGCTTGTATAGGTTGCGCTGGCCTCAGGGTTGTTTCTGTAAAGTCAAACTAGGTTTAAATCAACTAAGAAATAGTCAAGTTTAATGGTGCTAGAAATAGCGACATTACTCTGCGTATAGTGACGAATCTAAAACGAAAGCATTTAAAGGATCCAAAATTTTAGCTTTGACTGCATATTTCATTAACAATGTAATCACTAAATAAACCGGGCAACGCTAATGGTAAAAATCGCACCACACTGTGTGTATAATACTTTAACAAGAACTACTGAAACATTTGTTAACAATATTGTTTAGTAATAATCATGCTGATAGGTGTACTATATGGAAAAATTTTCGTTTCGATTTGGTCGAAATTAAATCAAAACCAAAACCTGTCCAATAAACAAGGCGGGCTATCCAGCTGCACCGTCAACTTCCCACGGAATGGTGCCCATACGACCTCGGCTTCCTCTGGGAAAGGCAGCGATGCACAAGGGCACAGGAAATCTATTAGCTTTGCAGGCCTTTGTCTGGCTTCCCAGGGTGTTCGAATCGGCCTTTTTCGGTTACGCATGTGTCTAGTTTCGTGGTGTGATTCATAAGATGTACCGTGGGGAGACTCAACCCTTGGGGCTATGTATAGGTAATAAGGTGGATTCGTCATTCCCCATCTCTAACTCAAGGAAGTCTAGAATTTTTGTACCTGAAATGATTTGTATGGTCTCACAGGTGGTATTCTAATTTTCATATATTATCGCTTCTCATATTTTCACAATTACAGCTCTTTCTCGATTAACTGCGTTGTTTCTCTGTGTTCAACGGATGACCCCCATTTCGCAGCTCAACCTTTCCAATCACAAAGCAAGCTTTGAACTTGAAATGATGTGCCTTGGTAGCTCTAAACACGGCTCTTCGGTAAGAAGTCACGCTCATTTATTTAGAGGGTAATAGCTCTATACATTGAGTCCAATAAATTCCCACATAGCTCGAGCTTTTACGGAGATATTACTGCCGTTTTTTGTACACTTTGTGGGGACCATTTGAAATCTAATTTTAAATCCAATCTCCCATCCTAAAAGAATAGCATAGCAAACGCATCATATACAATCATATTGAGGCTTATTTGCTTTACGAAATTAATTTAAATTGAGTTAGATATCTGCACCGATTGTCGAGAAACAACAATTAACGTGATTTTTCGGGTCCTTTCGTGGCCCGAGCGGAGCCCCTTTTTCGAGGGAAGATGTGCAATCAGGTCAGCTAATTGATTTCAAGCTTTCGAATGAGCTATCGTGCGAATCAATGTACCCATCGAACGTTGGGTTATCCGTGCCAATACCAGACGGTGTTAAGTTTCACCAATGTGCGGCACTTAAGAAATTCTTTGCTTCGCCGCTTTTAATTACTACACTCAGAACTCAACTACAAAGACGATTTTATTGCTTATAAAATGATTTCGGTAGGACCAGATGGACACATTTAGTGGTAGTGACGGTGTATACATGAAACATTTTACAATAATTATCACGTTGTGCTAAAAATATATATAAAAATCCACTAACATTTATCGAATATAGTAAGACAAAAATTCAAGAATTTAAACCACTGAAGCATATGACATCGATTTTACGCCAAGTATTTATAAATTGAATTGAGTCAATAAATAAATTTTAATAAAGCAAGGTCAGTACTTGAAAACGAATGATTGTAAAATATTGCAGACGTTATATAACCACAGCCTTCTGCAACCTTAAAATTTCTAAATTAGTTACTGGAATTCTTAATATTAACCATTTTATTTTATACCTTAACATTTTGAGTTAATCCGTAGCAAAATCTTGGAAAATAGGCAAATTTCTTGTGTGGCAACGCTGCAACATTTTGAACTTATGTCATTGCTTTGTAAGCTGTGTTTGAAAATTGCTATCAACCACGGGCCGATGATATAATTAATATTGAAGTTTGACAAAATATTGTTTTATTATATTTGAACAAATTTGTTTTTTTCATTATATATTTGATTCTGTTCGCCGGTTATCATATACTAAAACGCAAAGTTTTCTTGTAACCATCTACAACTGATGACCGCATTGGCAGAAGTTCGTAACTTAATAGCAACTGTAGTTCATTGAATGCGTTCAAAGAATGTACGTACATTTGAAACCATTTGTCTGGATATACTACTGTTTGTAAACAACAAGGGTAGAAGAACAAGTTTTTGAGCCAAAGTCAGCACGGTTTTAGTGGTATCTACTGTACCTTGGTAAAAAATAAAATTGTTGGAACAACATTTGTACATTGTTGAATATTTTAGAAGGCATATCTTTAATGTTGATATGACTTGAACAGTTCTTTTCATGAACCAATAAAGGTATTAAAACCCTACTATTTTGCACCAAAATAGTAATAAATTGTTTCTGAGATTTACAATGTGGAAGCTATTGACATGATTTAGCGCAAATTTTGACACCGTGCTTAGCGTTTAAAAAATGGTATAGTACAGTTATTACCATAACATTACCACTGCTATAGAACACGCAGTCAGTAGTTTCTGTTTTTGTTGAAATCAATGTAAATTTTGCTTTTGTCATTTTTACTTGGAAATATTTGGTATGATTCAGGGCAAATATTTACAGTACGTCTACTTTCAGTGAAACACGTATGGTTAACAACGATTGTTCGTTTTATGGTGGAAGAGAACTAGTAAAAACTAGACTTGAAGTTAAAATATTTCACTGTTTAGCATTGCACAAATGTGGGCTTACATTGTATATTTCATTGCAATATGCGTCTGTGTAATACCAAGAGTGCATTAGGGAAGAGTACGACACTACCCTACACTCACATGTAAACCCGTTTTTGATGATACGGGCGTCTTCGGCCTGACCCCAGTTTTTTTTTGGGAGGGGGGGGTTGAGATGCACTGACCCCCAGTTTTTGGGGGGAGGGGGTAGCTCGGTACCACCGAGTTTTTGGAAGGGGAGTAGGTTGGACCCCAATTCCAATTTCTGGGGATCGGTTTATAAGCAGCTGCTGTTTCGAAGCTACCCCCCAGAAACTGGGACGGGGGTCAGTGCATCTCGACCACCCAAAAAACTGGGGAGTCAGGCCGAAAATGCCCGTATCATCAAACACGGGTTTATGTGGGAGTGCAGGGAAGTGTCATGCTCTTCCCTAATTCACTCTTGATAATCTAATATAAATTGAATATCCTGTCACACAAGGGATTAGCATCATCCAAGTACTCTAATACATTAAATTTGAGTTTGTTGGGAAGCAAACGTTTTGACAACTGAATTTTCTGGTAATTAATAGGGTATGCAACAGAGTAAGGGGTATATTTGGCGCAAATTTGTATTATATATGTGAAATTATTTGGGTTAAATTTTGTAATTATATCACTCCAAAATATGCGCCGATATACTTAAATTTTCATGTGGCACTGTGTTAAAACTATAACGTTTAAAGCTTTAAGAAATTGAGATAAATTCTTATGTTATCACATCATGCATGCAAGCTAATCTTATCCTAATTCCAGACTAAATAACTTTTATTTATCTCTACGTTTTACTTCGGGACAAATTACGTTACTGGTGGATCTTCTCAAGAAAAATACCAATATGGATGCAAGCGTGTAGCAGTGCACCAACGTTAAAGGCACAACTGAACAATCAGCCCTTTCATGGCGGCCGGGGTGCGTCGGCCTACGGACCCGGCGTTTCTTCGGAGGCCCCAGAAAGGACCCTAACCAATGAGACATCTGCTATTTGTGCGGCCAAGGAGTCACTTCTTTTCCAATTGTCCGAAAAACAATGTGCAGCAAGAGTCGATTGCTCCCGGGGATTTAGTTGTTTCGTGGACAACATGGAATTGTCA
Organism: Trileptium ribeirensis; assembly: GCA_030248225.1. Classification (NCBI taxonomy): domain Eukaryota; kingdom Metazoa; phylum Nematoda; class Enoplea; order Enoplida; family Thoracostomopsidae; genus Trileptium; species Trileptium ribeirensis. The sequence continues at coordinate 12,708 of JASANE010015133.1, forward strand.
CGAAATGCCAGTAATATGCTTAAATGTGAGTTGGTCTATTTAATTTCGAAGCACAGGGCACTTACAACTGTCAATGCAGTTAATGGTCACAAAAACGCAGCGGCTCGCAAAGAAGAAAGATTAAAAATGGTTATCAGGTATCCGATTTAGATGATCCATAGAAATGGAAGCTTCTTTTTTTACAGGGTTTGCTACAATTCGTCTCACACCTGACAGACTTCTGCAAACATAGCATTCTGAAACAAACTCGGTCAATGTCCAAGAAAATCATTAACCCAAGCTAGAGCCGATGCTAACACAACAAACGAATTTGCTGAATTGAAAGTTGCCTTTTTATAGGACAGATAGAGAGCGGCTTGAAAAGGTATCACCGGAAAAAACGACACCTCACTGTAAATCTTCCCAATAATTGCACACATGCGTCAAATAAGAGAAGTAATGGCTAACGACTGACACATCGCCTTAGCAAATGTTACCACCTCCAATTCAGAACAGCCGACAATATCGTTATACCATACCGAATGACCAATCATATCTGAAATTACAAACCAAAATTCATTGGGTGTGTGGGGTGGGCATATTATACCAAATCTATCTATGAAAATAAAACTTGATTAGTTACGACCTGTCGATAAGTAAACGAGCGTAAGCGATTGAAACAAGCGAATAAGCAATTACAAATATTCAGAATTAATATATGCAAATTAAATAGCTAATCTTCTTTCGTTGATCTCCACCAGTACCTCCGCTTAATTGAGAATATATGCACAAACAGTCAGACGCAAACAAGCTATTGTGGTTGTACGTGTAAAACTGTAAATGCGAATTTTGTGTAAATGAAAAAAATATACGCAAATGATAACTCACAAGCTAGCTTTTGTGGCATTGTATGAGTTGCTACAAGTGAGAATTTTGTTTAAACGAATGTTAATGACTTTTAGCTGAATTAGTTTCGCAATTTTGACAAAACAAGAGCCTTACTGTATCTACCTAAAGTTTACTCACAAATATTGTATTCCAGAATGCAATTCATTTTGGTTTATCAAGCTCTAAACTCCACATTGCGAACCATACTGCCAAAAGACAAAACCATAACACAGATTTAATCGTGAATAATTCTAAAAAAAGTTCTGGAAAAAATAATTTCCGAAACAATATCTATGTTAATCGAAAGATAGTGCCCGAGGATAAAAAGAAAATTGAATAAAATATAGAGCGAATTCCAGTGGTACTTACTAAAGTTGGTAAAATATACGATACCGTGGTGGTATTGGAAGGTAACGTAGCAGGTGCATGTATGACTTTAACTGAAATTTAAGAATAGATTATTGCCTATCCAGAACTATATTTATTTGCGATACTTTAATGACGAAACCGCCTTTATGCAATGACTGTGAGAGAATGTGCAAACGAAGAAATTCGTTATATCCACATTTTATATATGTGCATGGCGGCAGGAAGTTCAGGAGTGTTCAATCTAAGCAATGGTTAAGCCAATACGACAATCTAATAACTCACGTGCGGAAAGTACACTCGGTGTCAAATCGTGCACTTTTTTCTGTGATATATATAAAATTTAAATTCAGTCAAGTTGAATGTTTAAAATATGAGCAAAGCGAAAAAAAGAAAAGAATTGATAATTCAAAAATTGATGAAAAATTGGTGCAGCAAGATATGGATTGATCAAATTGAAATGGTACAGATAACTATTCCTTTATTAACGGAACTATAATTGCGTCGAAGTGCAGGGCCAGAAAGGCCAAATGGTTTTGCATTTTACTTGAAAATTAAGAAATGAATCGGGTTTTTTAAAAATGAGGAAACTCACATGGTTACAACGGAGCCTGTTATTTCATGTTTTACATGTTATACATTCCAAGCTAAACAGTGTTTTCATACTGCATTTACAAGATTTGTTCCATATAAATGTGCGTTGAAAAGCAATAAATATAGCACATCAACACTGCAGTTGATTTGGTTTTAATAGCAAAAAGTCATTTATTCAAAAGATTCAATTTTGAATATTATTTATTTAGTATATTAAACGGTGTATTAGTGTTGTTGATGGCTCATACGGCTTAATTAATAATCCAGACAACTAAAATGGCATATATGCCACCCATTGAGTACGGCACTAGCAGCCATTTATTGGCTAAAGCCTGATGATATGATTATTTACTGGAATAATAACCATCACACGAGTCACGATAATTTACCAATCCACACACACACGTTGAATTTCTATTACAATAAGTATTTAATATGTGTCAGGATGCTTTAGTAGAACAACACACTTATATATAATGTCACAAATTGCGGAAAAGCAACTGAACAACATTGAGCGGTAACAGTGATTCGTAGATGAAATGACCCGAAATAACTAGAATTCCAGTGCTGAAATTGTGTTTTTCAAACAGCGGTTATTGTTGAATTTCATTATAAAAAAATCAACAGAAGTGTTCTATATTTAGTGAGTCTTATGTTTAGAATTTTCTTATACATACCGAAACGAACTTTACACGTCTCAACAAAAATTGTTTATTAATATTATTTAATAAAGCCAAATATGTACATCAACATAAGAATATAGCCCGCTACAGTGATAGCAAAACTTAGATGATATATAAAATAAGATATACAATCATACACTCGAAATGTTTATGTTGAATATTTAGCAATATTATGCTAATTTTTAAGCATAACTATATTAAGTAATTTGCAGTCATAAAGCTTTGCTAAATATTAAATTAAGAACTTGCGCTACTTATTTTACGTTAGCTTAGTATTAAGCATCAAACTTTGCTAAAAGTTTGCAATAAGCATAATTATTATACTTTACATTAAGCATAATTACGCTAAATTTTTATTAAGCATAAAGCTATGCTAAATATGTTAAGCATTAGCATTTTTTATATAGCACTGAACAATTGTAAATTCGATCTGTTAAAACAATTTTTTTGCTATAGTTCAAGTTTTACTGCCACTACTACATATTATCAGTCAAGATACGCATTTTCATAAAATATCGGGCAAATATATGGGCTATATATGCAGCAGTTCGGTATTTGGTGGTTCATGAAGAATGGTGCTGACCTACGCAAATACCACCGACTCACCGTTATTTCGCGAAGAATTTTGTCCATCCTGTCTGCAGGAACCTCGCTGCTAGCCGATTTCCGTCCTCTTAGCATATAGCTTTACATTTTCAGATAGCCTCTTAGCAGATAGCTTTACGATTTCCGGCATCTTAGCAGACTCACCGTTATTTCGCGAAGAATTTTGTCCATCCTGTCTGCAGGAACCTCGCAGGTAGCCGATTTACGGCCTCTTAGCAGATAGCTTTACATCGGTTGAAGATACTTGTTTTGATGATTGTCTTTTGGCAACTTGGAGTTGATAGCGTACCTAGAACTGTACGGACCGTGATGACGCGAACATTTACAACTTTCTACAGCTATTTTTGACTTTATACTGTCAGGCAGTCTGTTATAACGACAGAAATTACAGTTTATGCTGGTTTTACGGAATACTATAAAGTAAAAACGGTAGGACATGACTGCTATTTAAGTGAAATCCAATGCAATTTGGTTACGGACTTAATAAATCTGTATTCACAGACAAATCACACTTTGGTACATACATAAATGTCAATGATATAAGTGAACTGAACAGTTAAATGAATTAAAATGTAAGAAAATTTGAGTGATAAAATCGAATCACATATTATCCAAACAAAATGTTATCATTATAGCTCGGTTGCACCGACTGTCAATGTATTTTTGTTTTTATGTTTTCTTACAATAAACTAACATACGTTGCAAATTTAAAAGACACAAAATTTTTAAACATATATGTGTAAACGTAGAATTTAATTATTTCAGAACTTTATGCCATGTCTAAATAACTTCACGAAAGTGCTTTTGTAGTTGTCAGGATTTCAATTTGATAACGCAAACCCGGGAAATATTGAAATGGCTTTAGTGAATAGTGGACACTTTTAGGCCAAACTATTCAGGTTGAAATCATCGTTCGACCTTGTTTGAAATACATACATTAATTCATGCATGAAATGGTTAATCAAAATTCAGCCTATAACTTGATAAAACTATAAAATAAAATCGAATTTTTAACTTATGCAAATAAATACACATATTGTGCCTTATCGAGGAGCTAAAGTAACAGGGGCATTCTGTGTGATGCTGATGTTGTTATAAACATGCGGGAATTTCAAAAAGTCTTACTCTGTTTCCCCACAGATTTACTTATTGATTGATGATATATAGATTGATTATGTAATCGATGATCTTTTCAGCGTGCGATGAATTCCGTTATGTTGAAACTCCTCACTGGGTTTGACTCACATTTTACATTAAATTATATACCATACACCTTGAGTACTACAAAATTCGCTTAATCTATTTAATCGGAGAGAAAATAGTCAAATTTACTTGGAGCGTTAATAATACGGTAACGGTTATTCATATGTTACGAGAAGTTAATTCTCAACATTGAACGGGTTACAGCAAAAGGTTTTGCAAACAATGCTTCTTACAATACGAACGCAGAACCTATGAAACTGATTACTCCGGCAACTTTGCCACATCCTGAGACATAATGCCACCAACAAAAGGAACGTTTCTCGCTCCAAGTTATACAAAATTTACGTTAGGAGGAACCTATTATATGGAATTTTTGTATACGTAATGCCTGCCATTAACAATATTGTGTCCCGGACACCATAATTATTTATGATGTTCTGTGATACTATCACTCATATCACATATATCTTGCCGATTACCATTAAACATGGCATGATCTTGACCAAACAGGCCAGGGTCAAAACTTATACATGGAGGGCACTGTATAACGCAATCGCCACATTAGTAAATACTACCTGCTGACACGACATGCTGTATGTGTAGAGCAACGCCATAAGATATTGATCGTATGTCACTTTATTCCAATTTGCATTTAACATCAATTGTAAAACAGTTAGCTTTGTTTTATCGCAACCTTTGATTAAGTAGTTAATAACTGTATTTTAATGCACTGTAACAGAATTAATTTCTGCTGCACGGAGCATATAATATACTAGAATTTAATGGCATAGACGACCATACAAGGATAAGGTATAGTTATCAACTCTCTAAAGTCCGAACACCCTTTCAAGCCACATTTACTGTTCGTCTCACAAGTCTCAGTACTCCCAAGCCCCCGCCTCTCATGACAGACCACGCGCACCTGTGCACCGTTCACTAGGTCCAGAATCGACTCCATAGCACAAAATAATGTGCACTAGTTTTTAGACATTTTGAAAGCGAAATTAGTAGGCAGCAAACTCCTTGGATTCAATGTACTAAGAATCGTGACGACTTTAAATCGTAACCTTAAAACGCAGCTCTATAGTGTCAAGACAGCAGAATCCATTC
>JASANE010015134.1:0-10090 GCA_030248225.1 Trileptium ribeirensis
ACAGGTTTCGCCCCTGGCTGTAATCCTGCTTCGTGCCTTTTGACAGTCCAGTAATTACGAACCTGTACAGTTTTGTTTTTGTTCAGTTGCATCACATTACTTTAAATCAGTGGCGGATCCAGGATTTAACGGCGGGGATACGACATGGACAAACATCAAACAGGCAGTAAAGAAAAGACGCTCTTGACTATGTTACGGTACACAAAAGGCAACGTTTTGTTGTATAAAGTATCAGTTCGACCACAAGCCTCGTTCTTTTGATTGATTTTTGTGGTACTTTACAATTCCGAACTACATAGGTAGTTATGTCGTTTAAACTGTATAAATTATAACAAAATAAGTTAAGAACAGAAGGTTGGTCGGTTTTGCCCTTACATCAAAATGACCAATTCGATTCGTTCTAGAGTGCACTATTTAGTATAGGATTTTTTGAACTTATAAATTGCTCTATTCCTTCGGAAAATAATAGACTTTCAGCAGCTTTGTTTTATCTAAAATGCAAGAATTAGTTTCAGTATGTGTACCACTATATTGACTTAACTAATTGAAACGCAGCGAGCGAAGCGAATGTAGTTTCCACTAATGGCGCTAGGAAAAAAATCGCGAAAATTTCTTTTTTTGTTTGTTTCTGTTATTTATAACTTATCTTGGGATTTATGGATTTCGATAACTTTTTCTATTCGATAGCAAAAGTCACGAGGATGTGGTCCTTAGTTGAACGGGAACAGCTCTGAGGCTATTTTTGGAGTCAAATTGCAAAGACATATTTTTAAGGGTTCTTTGCCAAATCTGGCCATACGGGTACCATTGTTTCGCAGCCTATATCTCGCGACACAGGCTTCGCTTCGAAAAATAGACGCAGAATCAGCTCATCGAAATCTACAACTTTGCTGTCCATGTCTTTTTTATGGGTCCATTCCCTCGACCACAGTGGATCCGAATATGTTTCGTCGACCCTTTGCCACAAATAGCGATTTTTCAATTTTAGGCATGTTATTGCGTGTTTTTACCTTGCAATAAGAGCCCATTCAATTATAAAGCACGCCGTATACGATGGCTTTGTTATCTAGAGCCTAGCTTGACTATATAACACTTTTTCATGGGGTTTCGAGTGTTTTACGGTCGACGAAACCGATTTTTTTAAATATAGTCCATTTTGATTTGCTTGGTTATGTATTACGTGCAGGGTATCAAGAATTTTCTACACATATGTTTTTGTGAACGCTGAATACATGATTTGCTTATCTCCAGTCCAGTTTGCATATTTCAAGCCATTTTATTGGCTTTCAATGGAATTATGAGCCCGGTTTCAAGAATATAGTCGGCCTTCTGTTATTTGGTTACGCATTGTGTTCCGGGCATCAAGAATTATCTATACAGGTTTTTCGTTAGGCTGAATACGATGTTTCGTTATCTACACTCCAAGTCGAGTATCTTATGCCTTTTCAGACGTTTTTATTGGGTTTAGGGTCAATAAACACGATTTCCAGAATATAGTCTGCCTTCGGTTGTTAGGTTACATATTGCGTATTGGTCATCAATAATTGTCTATGTAGGTTTTCCGGTAGGCTGAATACGGTGGTTTGGTTATCTAGAGACCACAGCAAATACTTGATACGTTGTCAGTTGTTTACGATGGGTTTAGGGTCGACGAGATTTTAGGATTTTCAATGAATTCAGGTGTCGAGATGTTTTAGAATGGTATATATACAACAAGCACAACTCGTTACATTGATTAAAGAAAATGATAACTTAAAAATGAAACCATGCTCGCCCCGTTTCGTTTGCGAGTTACTAGTTTTACTGGAATTACATTTGATAAATCCGAATGGGGTCCTTGTGTGATTGTGGTTACGCGTTTTCGTGAAGTGATTTCATTCATAAACGAGAAGTAATGCCCAATCGAAGCTGGAATCTCTAAAAAATTGATTTCTGATTTTGTGAATAGCTAGTAGCAAATTGCATGCACAGAAAGTTCCAATTTATAGTATGATAAGATGCCTGAAAGCTTTATGTAGTGTCATTTTTAGTCTTTTTCTTATTGGATCCTGTATACCAGTTCAGTAGTAAATTTCGTTTAAAATTCGATTCGTAATTAGTTAAGTACTGGCTAGCTGTTTTTAGCATTGTGATCAACATTACTACTGTAATTGCATAATATTAGGATGAACAAAAGTAATGAATAGGCTTTGAGTTGCGAATGATATTTTTGGGCCTATATTATATTTATCTAACCCGTCAACACTGGAATAACGTTGCGTCCGAATGTGGTCTTTATTCCAAAAGTAGTCATCATGTCTATTGTCGTAGTGATATAGGTAAACCAGCCCAGCCTACTTATATAAAGTACTTATAAAATTAATTTCAGTAGCGTTCCAAAATTTTTAATTCATCCAAATAATTTTGCAAATTTAATAAAAGTTTAAACGCTAATGTTATTGAAATTTAACTAGTTTCTATCTTTTAAATACTGGGATTTATGCTCAAAGCCCATTAATTTTGTGAAAGTCGTCATTTCAGATTGTGTACTACGTTTTATTCGGTGGTTGCTTGCTGACACTTTGTATACTTCGTTCGCCATTAGTGCTTTTTAGATGTTCCATCTGAAAAGATCCCCGAGGGATCTTACATTCGACCAGCCGGGATTCGAATCTAGGTCTTCTAGCTTGCAAGACTAGCGCGTTACCACTACACCACAGGGTCCGCTCACGCCGTGTTTATGCATGCTATATACCCTAGTATAATGAGACGTTACACGTGTTCTGGTAGTAGAATCTGACCCATGGATCCCCTGGATCAGCCCGTGGTCTAAGTCTAAATTTTTTGTTGAAGAATGAGTTTGTATTTTTGCTGAACTAAATCTCACATTAATTTCGCTTCTAAAGGTGTTACTGAAATAAGTATATAATACCAAATTTTTCAGCAAAAATAGTCATGGGAATTCCAATTTCTACCATCTGTTGTTGCATCTTGGCTTTTAAAATGCTATTTACGTTTTTTGTTTCATAATTATTATTATTATATTATTTATTTAAAATACAATATATATATATCACGTAATAAAATTGGATAATTACAATAAATCCTTTCTGTAATAGCATGTTTTTATAAGAAACTATTTTACTTCTAAGAAACAGCACAGCTGAACGTGGCGAGGCAATAACCCACTGCTTAATCAGACCAATGCCAGAAAAATTGTTTAGTCAAATTTAGTTAATTAATGATAATTTCACTTTCCGGGTTCTTGCATCATTACTTATCTCAGTCAGCATGTTACGTACGCGAAGACAACCTAGGGTCGCAATACCAGAAACGGAACGGTTGCACAAAATTATATCCTCGGCTCGGTAATTGAAAACAGCGAAGGTTCACACGAAATTATTCACGTTTCCGTTTGTTCTATCGAGACACATTCGTGTTAATGCTGATGGAATGTACATAGATTAGCGGAATTAAAAGCATTTTTTTGTTATCAAGAATGTTTCGAGAACTAGGAATATTTTTATTTTCCTCATTCAAGTTTTCGTCGTATAAGAATTCGTTAGCTGAAAATGTAAAATCTGTTGTTCTGTTAGATTCATCAGTAGGTATTGAAAAATAAGTTTTCAAGCAAGAAACACTCAACAAGCTAGAGTTCCGTAGCCAAGAGGCGCTATGGGACCATCTGTGCTCGTCGTGGAACACGACAGGATATCGAAATACACGTGCGGCAGGCGCCTTTTAATCTGTGCTTCACCTAGCAAACCCAGTTCCCTGCTTGTGGAGAAATTCATACCCACACAACTGGTTTAAATGCTATACGAGAATATTCAATTCTCTCAAATTAATTACGTCGCTGCGCGTCTATTTGAAAGTTGTTTTTCTTTCGAATATTTTTTAATTTTCAACGAGTTATAATTAGTTATTACTATCCAGTTTAAAATTCATATACATACTGTTATAGCAATATTGTCTAAAGGGTCGTCCTCGTCGGCACAGGGGGAAGAGGTACGTAGATGAGTGCTATACAGGTAATTATGTTGCATGTCGTATATCTGTGAACAAATATCGCTGCAGAATTTTGAGTGTATACTATTTGCATCAGAATATTGTGATAAGTAAATACCGGAGTTTAGAAGTGGCTGTTGCTTGAGCAATATATTTCTTAAGCCACAACCGACCACGTCGTTATTTTATAACGAAGACATTGTCTTCGGCAGAACATTAAAACGTTGACTTTGCCATACTCCAGTAGCATTTTAGTAAACAACCCGCTTCCTAAGGCAGAATCAGTGTGTCTTCTTGATTTATCTACAATCGCAATAGAGTATCTTGTCAACTTTATTTCCAAATATCAATGTAGATCAGAACGGCATCCGACGCTTGAGTAATTGTCATTATGCAGCTGTTGAAAATAAAACTCATGCACAACTAGATATCAATTGATTGTACATTCATGTTAGTATATACATCTGGTATTAGCAATTAAATTGCTTTTATTTAGCATTTAAATTTAGCTTTTCTATTTAATTGGAAATTTTTTGACACTACTCTACTATGATAAATCATATTTAATATTTCGTTAATTGCGTTATATACAACGTATGTCAAAATCAGGCAGCAGCTGCACGGCATAGTTTTGGCTCCTACGCTTTGACATTCGTCTTGATCTAATTTCAAAGCTTGGAACTGAAATTATGTAACTTGTTATTTACTCATTCTGGTCATATCGGTCTCTAATGTGTTAAAACCTAATTTAAATTTAAATGAGACGCTATTGTTAGAATAAATATTTGGTACATATACACTGAAAACTTAAGATACCTTATCGCATCGGGATTGTTGTTTTATATTAGTCGTTGCTCTATATCAATAATTTGTTATGTACAAACTGTTTTGCTGGTAAACGCAATTAAATTGAATGCTTTACTCGGCTTTACTTCCTTCGGCCGTCACATAAGTTATTGTGGTAACAATACATTAAATTAATAGACGCTTACAGTTCGGCTGGCTCTGTGCTCTGTTTTATGTTATCGCTATATACTTTAGCTTAAAGACCGTGCATTTATACCTATTCTAGAGAACCAGCTAAGTCAAAGAAATACACCGGTTATTAAAATAACGATTTTGGAATACTTCAAAAACTAGTTATGCAAGATGTTTCGGAGAGGTGAATGCCTAATGTATCAATATACAAATATGAGAAATGTTACGCAGATGAATTTAACTCATTAATGTAGTGAGATAAAAAGTTGTTCTGAATTTTCTGGTTACTACATGGAACCAACCCATAAATTTGAAAATTTATGGGTACTGCAACATTTGATGCCCCAGTACATTTCTGGGTACTTATCGTATATTACAGTAATTACTCAGTATATATTTTGAAAATTTGTGGGCTGTAATAAATTGCACGCAACCAGTAATTTTTCAGGTGCAATCAATACTCAGTAATTTAATAATTTTTGTGGGACAAATTTTATTCCACCCTCTGTAGTTTTAAAGCGGATCATCTATTACGACATTTTGCTTTCCGGCACTATAAACGTCCTCATCTTATTCGATGCCGAAATAACACAAAATTAATATATGTACACTTTAAAGTCGCACATTTATTAGAAAGTTACACCTTAGAGCTGGCAAGGAATTATCTGCAGACTGTGCTGCAACATATGAAGCGCTTTAGAAAAGCAATTTTATTACATATTATCTTCTCTTTCACATTATGCTCGTTACCACGATCTTTATGTTCTTGATTACTAATTATCATCAGTTTCCTTATATATACTTATGGAATCTAAATATTTTTCGCCCATAACCAACAATTCCGGCAACCCTGGTTTATGTATAGTTTACAAAAGCCAACTTATTGCAACAAATAATATTATAACCATTATATAGGACAATTGTATCGGCAAAGTAGCCAGTTCAAAGCGTTATTTATTAGGTTGATAATTTGGATATCCAATAAATATATTTAATTTACATAAGCTACAATACTGTTGTACTATTGTGACCACTAACTGTTGTCGGTTGCCAATCTAGTTTTACAAGCCTAGCGAGTACAGCGATTGCAATACTCGTGTACGGCGTTTGATTTGGTTGTCGTCGTTAACGGCTCAGATACTTACATTACAAACAAATAAAATTTTATTGGATGATCAGTGCATATATTTTATACATATATGCCAAAATTAAAACTAAATACTGTTATTCTTGTTACAACAAATAAACACCATTGTGTCAACCAATAAAGACTAATCAGTTAGGGTTGCGCTCTTACAACTGACTGTATGTGTATGTCGTAAAGTAAAAACGATTTAGGTCAACCTGTTTAAGTAAGTCTTTGAATTGTTTAGCGCCTGGAGCGTTCATATTATTTGCATTCAGGCTTTAAAATTAAACTGATTAGCAATTCTTCCACAAAAATGAGACTGTTCAACGAAAACTTATTTATAGTATTTTCAAGCTGGAAAGGTGTTATATGTGGCGTTTCACAGGGCTGTGTTCTGGGCACGAATTTGCTCACTACGTATATCATCGCCATCGTGGGATATGTACCGTGGAATATAGCGTATCCACTGAGAACTTCAGGATAGGAAGCGTATGCTATATCTTTGTAACATGAATGAAAATCACACCTATAGAACGAAGATGGAATGTATCACGAATAATACTCTACTCTAAAATCTGGTCTTTCCTGATAGCCCTTCCTTCCAGGCCGAAATTCATCATCTTTGGAAATACAGCGATCTATTCGACTCAGCTCGATAAGCTCAGTCCTAACACATCCATTATGGCCATTTTAAAGACAATTTTTTCGATTTTTATGTTCCAAATGGCTCCCACTGGATTCCAAAATATAAGAAGAAAACATTTTTTGATTCTTTGAAAGTGATAAGTATTTTTTGACTCAGCTCGTCAAGCTGAGTCGCATAGCACCAAAAGCACCACTCACTGTTGAATTTCGACCTGGAAGGGAGGGCAAACAGGAAAGACTCGGTAGCCGTAAAAGTGGAAGCTATAGTGCTTGTTAGAAATTTTAGTTGTACTCTGTTAGAAAGTCGAAATATTTCAGGCTTAGTCTTCAGGGCTGTACTGTCAGATAGTTTTCCATCTTTTGAAAAACGCATGTGAATATAAACCGAGAAGACTGTGCATCAGCTGTTCTTTTTAATTTCAGTATTCATTACAATGTTTAACAGAGCATTATAGATTTTTATGGCTCAAATACTATACAAGCTTTGATATAATTACGTATTTAAAATTATGTGTTCGGCAGTAAAATTTCAAATTTGTCTACAGAAATAGTATGTCCCAAATGGCAAGCAAACAGGTGAAATTTGGCTATTGTGACAGGTTTTGTTCGTTGTTTGATCTGTGTTGTGTAGATGTAATAAAAGTGGTTGTGGTTCCAGTTTGTTCGTTCGCTACACACCAGAATTTATTATATCTCGAAGCATTTTTGTTTTAGTGTCTTTAAAATATAGGTAAAAGCCATAAACTGCGTATATATACCGAATATTTTATGTCACTATAAAATACAATTCGGGTTTTACGTCATAACAGTATGTTTGAATTTTTAAATAAATTTTCATATACCAGAAATGAAGCACAACCACCAAATAACCTGCATCTGCATCAACAACAAAAACGTTTTTGTGTTATGTTAACAAACATCGTTGGCAACATTCAGTACTAGAGGGCACATTTGGTCCAGAGGCGTCGCTAGAAAAGTTTTGCTGTGGGAGTAGGGTCGCCGATTTAATGGTTGCAAGTTTAAAATCACTCATGTAAGCTAGGGGACACCAACCAAACAGGAGGAGCAACGCCTACCACAATTTCTAGACAACTATTGTAACAGCTTCCCCGACTTTGCCGGCCCCCAATTTTGGAACCAAACATTCGGAGTTTGTCGCCTAGCTCAATTTTATTGAAGGGCTTTCTATTTCTTAACTGAGAGTTTTTAACATAATGCTTTTTATAATTAAATCTCCTTCGAATTTTTAAAAGATAAGCTTCATAGTTAATAGCCAAATAAACAACTGTGTGTGCGAGAATCGAAGAAATTGCATGAAAGTGGAAATTTCGATAAAATTTTCGTAGATATGAAATGGTAATGCAAATGGAAAATTGATTTCTCTGACATCCGTGCTCGCAAGCATTTCCTGAGATTATAGATGTGAACATACCTGCATGGAGGAAGAACCGCATTCTGTGCATAGTCAACGAGAGTTCTATTAAGATGCATCTGATCACATAATATTAACGCACATTTTTGTAGCAATTTTATTACTATTTTTAAATGGTTATTATAATATTATCAGAGAAAGATGGTATGGCTGTAAGCAGTGGCGTAGGCAGAGTTTTTGATTGGAGTGGGCCGCGGACAATATTTTTCGAAAGGTTGTTTTTTTCGCTAGTTCTTATATATCAATGTCCAGCCCTCAATTGCATTTGTAACTGCTATAAGTAATGACATACTTATACTGCGATAAGCGTTTGCATAGCGAGTGTTGATTATGTGAATTATGTATTTTCAGAGCACAAACAGTTTTGCAAATTTCCAACCTTCGTATGAAATAAAAATATAAATTAAAATAACCGCACATAGCGCGGAAATTTTTTCCCGATGTTTTGTTTTTGGAAAACGCAAAGTGCCTTCAAATTTCATCCACTCTGAAAAATTCAACCATAATGAGGGGACCTTACAAAAATTTTCACCGGTCACTATGGATTAAGGGGGGGCGGCCCACCGCCCCCCCTCTGGCTACGCCCCTGGCTGTAAACAAAAATAGTTTGAACCTGTTATTTACGTTTATTTTATTTTATATAAAGCATTTAAGTTTTTATCGTCTTTGGCTAAAAAATGAGGGGGTGCTAATTGTAGCGACCCCCTGTATATTATTGCTTATTTATTATCTTGTAATTGCCAAGTGATTTACAAAATTTCTTAATGCATGTTTTCGGGATTTATAAATACTATTGGTTAAGTGACAGCATAATTAAAAAGTGGAAGATTAATACAGACCTTTTCACGAAACATTTTGTTATATTTATCTACTTACAATGATGATGTTATAGGTTGTTATTGAATACTTAAATTAGGCAACCTAACTAAAAGTCATCGGTTTCTGCGCCTCCATTTATTCGCGTATAGTGCAATTTTTATACAAATTCAAGCCACGTTTGAAGCGAATCGTTGTTTGATTTCAAGAGGTTTAGGCAAACGATTGAGTAATGTTGGAGAATTTGCTCGGCTCTTTAAGAAACTACGCGAATAATAACGTGTCTGTATACATACGCTGCAGACGGAATCAGTTAATAGAACCAGGTGCTTTAGAAAATTATCAATCGTTTGTTGAGCTATCAATTTTAATTTCAAATTTCAATTTAATTTCAATTATTGCAATTACTTGCAATTATTTGGACCCACTGTGTATCAGCATGCACGCACAATGTTTGGACTTCGGAGGGTTGCGTTGCCAAAATATTATGTTGCGCTGGGAAAAAACTAAAACAATTGATCTCACCTGTAGTATTGAAACAAAAAATGGACATATGTATTATGTGGTCTCTAATATCCGCGTTTCGTCGCGTAAAATGGTGGTTTCGAAGTATTTCTAGCTGCTTCACTGTTTTATCAATATGGTGTTCTATGCCACATGTGAAACACAAAACATAATGCCGTACAGTAGATGAATATACGTACGAGGTTGTTTCCGTGTTAATTTAGAAGCCTACCCGTGGTGCAAAGGAAAATATGGGAGGTTTATGGCTAAATCGATGGAGGATGGCCATGTACCAGCTAGGCTGCGGCACTGTATTTAATGAGCATATAATGTAATTTAATTACCTACATACATGTAATTGCATGTATATTATATGTAATTGCATATATATATATAGATGTATATATATATTAACGTTAAGTATATATTTAAATAGATGTATATTATGTTTATAGATTTTATGTATATATTTATATTGATGTATATATGTATATATGCATATATATAGATGTATATATATGTATATATTTATGTGATTATGCAACATATTTATATATATGCATCACTGATACCACTATACATGTATACACATCTATATA
>JASANE010015135.1:0-12313 GCA_030248225.1 Trileptium ribeirensis
TGTAGCAATACGTATATGTACATTTTCGTTCAGTTACGTATTGCTCTTTTCACTCGTCTGTTATTTATATGTTTTATTTATTCTTTTCACTCGTCTGTTATTTATATGTTTTGTTTATTATTTGCACTCGTCTGTTATTTATATGTTTTGTTTATTCTTGCACTCGTCTGTTATTTATATGTTTTGTTTATTACTTTCACTCGTCTGTTATTTATATGTTTTGTTTATTCTTTTCACTCGTCTGTTATTTATATGTTTTGTTTATCTTTTCACTCGTCTGTTATTTATATGTTTTGTTTATTTATTCTCACTCGTCTGTTATTTATATGTTTTGTTTATTCTTTTCACTCGTCTGTTATTTATATGTTTTGTTTATTCTTTTTCACTCGTCTGTTATTTATATGTTTTGTTTATTCTTTTCACTCGTCTGTTATTTATATGTTTTGTTTATTCTTTTCACTCGTCTGTTATTTATATGTTTTGTTTATTTATTTTCACTAGTCTGTTTTATGTTTTGTTTATTCTTTTCAACTCTCTGTTTATTATATGTTTTGTTTATTCTTTTCACTCGTCTGTTATTTATATGTTTTGTTTATTCTTTTCACTCGTCTGTTATTTATATGTTTTGTTTATTCTTTTCACTCGTCTGTTAGTTATATGTTGTGTGTATTCTATTTCACTCTCGTCTGTTATTTATATGTTTTGTTTATTTCTTTCACTCGTCTGTTATTTATATGTTTTGTTTATTCTTTTCACTCGTCTGTTATTTATATGTTTTGTTTATTCTTTTCACTCGTCTGTTATTTATATGTTTTGTTTATTCTTTTCACTCGTCTGTTATTTATATGTTTTGTTTATTCTTTTCACTCGTCTGTTATTTATATGTTTTGTTTATTCTTTGCACTCGTCTGTTATTTATATGTTTTGTTTATTCTTTGCACTCGTCTGTTATTTTATGTTTTGTTTGCTCTTTTCACTCGTCTGTTATTTATATGTTTTGTTTATTCTTTCACTCATCTGTTATTTATATGTTTTTGTCTTTCACTCGTCTGTTATTTATATGTTTTTTATTTATTCTTTTCACTCGTCTGTTATTTATATGTTTTGTTTATTCTTTTCACTCGTCTGTTATTTATATGTTTTGTTTATTCTTTTCACTCGTCTGTTATTTATATGTTTTGTTTATTCTTTTCACTCGTCTGTTATTTATATGTTTTGTTTATTCTTTTTTATATTTTTAGTTATTTTTCTATCTATTAATTTTTCTTTTCCTTAACAAACCTATGCCAGATTTTATGTTAGATTTTTATATTTATTTTATTAATTAATTATGTTTTAATATTTTGTTTTATTAATTAATTATGTTTTAATATTTAGTTTATTAATTAATTATGTTTTAGTATTTATTTTATTAATTAATTATGTTTTAATATTTATTTTATTAATTAATTATGTTATAGTATTTATTTTATTAATTAATTATGTTTTAATATTTATTTTGCAAATTAATTATGTTTTAATTCACTTTACGTTTGGTCTTGACTACATTTATTACCGTTGTTTTTTTAGTTTTAGTTCACTGTATTTTTGTCACATCCGTCAGGCTGCGATATTGTAAATATTTGATTTACACCAAAAATATTCTGAATTATCACCAACGTTGGATTTGTTTAGAAGATACCGAATTTCTGAAATTGTCTGAATTGTCACCGAAATTATAAAATAAAGGTTTCTGGTGTCAAATCTTTTACTCAACAATAATTTTTTTTGTATAAATATATACGATA
The DNA here is from genome assembly GCA_030248225.1 of Trileptium ribeirensis. Taxonomy (NCBI): domain Eukaryota; kingdom Metazoa; phylum Nematoda; class Enoplea; order Enoplida; family Thoracostomopsidae; genus Trileptium; species Trileptium ribeirensis. Next base: position 1,788 of record JASANE010015135.1, read on the forward strand.
AAGCTTACCTTATTGGAAATGCAGAAATTCAGTGATATATCTGAGCTAATGGTACATGATAGTTTATGGTCAAGGTAGTTAGTTATTTATGACACAAAAGTAGCACAATTAGTTGTGAAAAATATGGCCTGACTTTTTACTAACTGAAATGTTTAGGGTCCCATTTCTGTGAGAGCGGGTCTTTCCTGCCACACTCCAACAAAGTTGACCACAGTTGTAGCCAATTTAAATATCTATGTCAAAAGTGCTGCAGATTGCCTTCGAATTTTCAATACATATTTGGTACATAATTTCAGTCGTAATTGAAAGAATGAACTTATTTCGTCAACGGGTTGCAACATCGGTTTATACACTTTCTAATTCGATACATAAGCACAGGAACATTCCCAAGAGCAACTGTTTTTCATTTGCAGGTCCAGCTGCATAGAATAGTTTACTAGCATGGGTCGTGGTGCTTTGACCTTAAATGAATATAAGTCAAGGTTGAGAATCTGTTTATATCCTATGTGATATATACTAAAACATTGAAATCTTTTGACTTCATTATGCGCTTTTGTAATGATTTCGTAAAAAAATACCTTATTTTTATTATTATAAAGCATAGTGTGCATGATGTTTTAAGTATTTTAGATAGTTTTTAGTCTGCCCATACTAAATGGAAAACAAAAATTTTTGCTATTCTGCCTGATTTTTCTAGTTTGCTTAAATTTTGTTTTATAACAGTTACTACATGATCCCTCTGACGACAGATTATTTATTTATTTATTGTTTGACAGTGGAATCCTTATCCGTTTGTAGTATAGAGATAACTGTAATCTATGGATAATCCATGCATCACCGATCAAATCCATCTTGCTCCATTGTGTATTCCGCAAAATTGTTTCTTTTATTTTATTCCCTCAAATTCTTTTCTATTTTTGAGTCTCAAATTTTACTATTTTAATTACACATTTTTATTTTATTTTAAAGAAAAGAAAATACGAATGAAAAAAAAATATTTTCTCATCGCATTCAACAACAGCAACAGCAACAACAACAAAGCCTATAGAAATATTGTATTGTTGTTGTTGCTGTTGTAAAGAGACGAATAGCGGACTATCCGAACTTTATGCTTTAGATTTTACATATACTCATATCAGCGGAGTTTATGAAGCGTTCAAGGTCAACGAACGAAGGAACTACAAGCGACGATAGTTTATTGTTTAAAATAAAATGGAATGTCAAAAAGAAATATATAAATATATTATATAAATGAAGTCGAAGTCTTCTCAGAGAATTTTTCAAGTTTTTGAGAGACAAAAACACGTATTTCCTTAAATATTATATGATTTATAATGTATAAGGAATATAAAAAAATCTAAAGCACTACAAATAGGATACAATAATAGTTTCAATACAATCAAAGAGATATAAAATATTATCCTGTACTGCCAAATCTGCCCTAAGTGGAATAGAAATTCCTTACTGCTGAGACAATGATCTAAAATATAATGTTCACAGCTCGGTGACGAAATAAATTATAGTCCTGAGTTGGATTATCGGAAATTCTCCGATTCAAGCTAAAATTGACAGTATACTCCTAAAAGGGTTTAAACACACTGAAAGAAGAACGTAAATTGCTGAAAGCAAGAGTGCTTAATAGATATATATGAAGTATGAGTGTCCTTTTTCCGTACTCAAATTTCGACTAGTCTTGGATGTCACGAGGGTTTTTAGATTTCTCCCCTCATTTTTACAAGTACAAAACTATGCTGACGATATCCAAATTTATCGACATTTCTACCCAGACAACATTTCCACCGTTGCTGCATCACTGACAGATCTTCTACATAGACTGAAACATTGGTTTAACACAAATAACTTAATTCTAAACGATTCTAAAACCCAACTAATTTATTTCCATTCAGGGAATTTAACTGGACCACCAACTGTAATAGGGTCGGCAACTATCATACCGACTAATACCATAAAAATACTAGGGGTTACTTTAGATAATCAACTAACCATGGTTCAACACATTAACCAGTTATCTGCCACCTGCGCCTGGCAACTCCGCTCAATTAGCCGCCTCCGACGCCGACTGAGTGATGATACTGCACAAACCATGATACGGGCGTTTGTTATGAGTAGACTTGATTATTGTAACGCCTTATATTTAAATGTCCCAACGTACATCATGCAACCTCTACGCCGAACTTTACACACCGCTGCAAGAATAGTTGCGTGCTCAGCAAAATGGGATCCTATTAGTCCGGTATTACGACGTCTTCATTGGCTACCTCTTCGAGAACGAATTACATTTAAAATTTTAGTAATTCTATACAATGTGTTGGCTTCAAATGAACCCAAATACTTGGCCAACATGTTGCACTCAGCAGTGACACCGCGCCTATCGAGTGAACGTTTACTCCAAACACACGGCACACGAACAAAAACATTCGCCTTTCAAGCGCCCTCACTATGGAACACATTACCGCGATCATTAAGGGACTCTGAATTAACGCTATTTGCGTTCAAATCTAAACTTAAAACTCACTTATTTCCTCGTCAATGACAATTCATCAGTGCTTAGATCTTGTTTGATTGTGTGTATTAAAATGTATATATGTAAAAAAACGGTATTGTCACTGTACCTGATCTGAATATTTCAATTGTCTGTACATTCCTTGTTTGTGTTTTCTTATGTGTAATTTGTCAGCGCTTTTGTAACGCTCCGGCGAAAAGGGCGCTTTATAAATGTTTCTTTATTATTATTATTATTTCTAGGAAAAGGTTAAAATACGATAGCTCCTAGTTTCGTACGTAATGGAAATGTGTGACGTATGAGTGTCCTTTTTCCGTACTCAAATTTTGACTCGTCTTGGATGTCACGAGAGTTTTTAGATTTATCCCTCTCATTTCTGCGGAAGTATTGAAATACATGCGCTAACTCTTAATTTTCTACGGAGTATGTCGCACTCCCGCGGGAAAATTTAGAGAGAGTTTGCCATACTCTCAACTTTAAAGGCGGTTGGCAGGAACGGTCATACGAAGTGTCACACTCTTCACTTATGCACTCCTGTTAAAACGAATAAATTATAGTCCTACAAAAAGTATTTGTACCACTTGCATGAAATACGTGCCATCAATTCTGCGTGATAGTAGTATTACAATTGCAAAGTTTAAATCTCGACTAAAATCTTTTCTAATTCCTGGAATAGACAATACTATATAGTATATTAAAAGGAGTTGTATATACAATGTTGTTCGCTTAGGCGCCTTTGTAACTTATCCAATGAAATTGGCGCATTACCAATACGTTGTGCATTATTATAAACGAGTACACTCGAAATTTCAAGTTTCCAGAAAAGTCCACAAGAATTGAGTGCACAATAAGTAAGTTCAATTGTACGCTCGTATACTATCAAATGGGTAAAGAAATTCAAACAATAATTCTTCAAGATTTGTAAAAATAAGGAATATTTAAATAATTTAAATCCTAGTTTTGATATAAAATTCAAACCCACGTCTTCAACTAAACATTATTTTACCATAAACAACATTGCATTGGAACCCATATCAGCTGTAACAGGAAATTGTGAATTGTGTCTTTCCAACAACCGAAATATATTTATAACGAGCAACTCTGTCGGAAAATTCAGCGGCGTTGATACCTTAGACTCGACATTTTCGTTTTACGTCCAGCAAGTCATAGTACCATACAACGCTAGGCTAGGCATCATACCGATTAGGCCAACGTTGTGCCATAAATGTTTGTCATTAATGGCTCCAATTTGACTAGTGGTAGGAGATATATAGAAACGACTCTCAGTCGTGGACGTCAAACGTGAAGTTGACAATTTGTCAACGTTTAGACCATTGCCCCTTCGTAAAGACAGTGGGAATCCTTAAGCCTAAAAATTTGTGTCAACCCCGATCAGCATACGTCTCCGCAAATCGTGCATACTAGCCGTGTCCAGATAGGATAAACAAGATCTTTGTTACCTATAGATATTGCTATCATTTACAAACCATTAAATTACGTGATATCAAGTTTAGCATATTCGTTAATCGAACAATGGTAAATTTGCTAGTGCCCTTTTGAACGAAGTTAACCATTAGGACTCGCTTCGACTATATGTGGTGGAATGACTCTTAGACGTTTACCTCACACCATTAGTTAGCGTTCTTCAACGTCGGATCTGCTAAATTCTCTGTTATGACCCCAGTATGCTTGCAAAATCAAACGCAAACGTATCATTCCAAGTGTGACAAAACCTGAAAACAATGTCACTGAATTGAATAATTGTAGGAGACTGCTTACCTAAAATTAGCAGTTTCTTTGAGCATAGTATAAAACTTGCTTAATTTGTTGCTAACAAGTACCAGAATTTTTCGTTGGCCGACTAGCCCGTCAGCCAGTAAATGTTTCCGCTTTTGTTCAACACTACTGCGTTCCTTCCCAAAATGTAATAAATATTGCACAAAATTTTTCTCTAACATTATTTAAAATTCTTAAATTCTTAATAATTCTAAAATTTTTAAAAATTTTGGCGCTGTCTGTCGAGACTTGAAGTCTGTCCAGTTTTCATATGGTAGACGTTCGTTAATAGCAGCATGTACCGCAGCCAGTCAGGTGCAATGCAAAAACGATGTTGCATCTAGACGAGTGTGTCGGTTGAGCCATGTGTGATATGTTGAGGAATTTACAAAGTGCTTCGAAAATTAATCTTAAAACCCGATGCTTCAATTTTTTCCAATACTCTGTTAAGCTTTATGCTCAGAATACTTCAATGTTTCGGCTACTTGTCTTTGATTCCCCTAAAGTACCACAAAAATTTGAACACTTTTAAATTTGTCGAAAATGTAAAAACGCGTTAAAAATTTTGAAAAAAAATTGACCAAATTTTGAGTTGAATGGTTGAAAATGCGAATATTTTAGTAATGCACTTTCTAATATATAACATGGCTATTCTATTACTACGTATATATAACTCATGGGCATAAGCAATGTATATATATAGTATAAAAGCAAAGTATAATTATGTAGCATCTCACTACGCTAGCATATAGCGTAGCTGAACACGCTGTGATCGGTGCGTGTGGTGTAATGGTAGCGCGCTAGTCTTGCAAGCTAGAGGTCCGGGTTCGAATCCCGGCTGGTCCCATGCATGATCACTCGTGGATCTTTTCAATTATGTATAAAAAGGGCACCCTCTCACACATTTTCTGTTAGGTGCTTCCCTAGCATTAATATTCACGCATTGCAGATAGATCTAATCTGCGTTCCGCCTCAAATTTTGATCTCAAAATTTTGGTTCAAAGTTTGATCAAAATTTGAAAAAAAGTTTGACTGTAATATTTTACAATGGAAAATATTGCAAATCATAATGCTTCAGAATTCGAGTTCAAAATTTCTAAAGGTCTATTTGTTTCTCTGATTGGCTAAAGCTACATGTTAGAGAAGTTTGAACACTGATCATGCGTTCAAATTCCCGAAATAATGCAAAATACGTTTTCAAATTTTGATGAAAATTTAAGATCAAACTTTAATCAAATGCTTGAATTCAAAATTTGAGTAAAAAGTTTGACTTGCGAACGCACCTCCACGGTCAGCATAATCTTAATCCATCACATCGTGTAAAAGTAGTGTAACTTCAAGATAAAAGAAAGATTCGGTGAGAAATAGGATATAGGAAGAGTCATGCGGTCATGATTATGTTACACGCCCATCAGCTTAAATGTCATATGAATGACCCAGCAGGACAACCAAAGCTTAAGATGTCATAGCAACAAAACACAATGTTCGTTGATCAAAGTCTATCTGGTCAGTAAATCTATATTTGACCTATGTGTACGGATACGGTTCGTGACTCTACAATACTTCACTATTTTACTGTTTAATATCGGAGTTTAGTGTCCACATAATCCTGAAAACGAAATTGACATAGCGCTGTTTACCTCAAACTTTATTACACACATAGACCGCGACACATCCATAAACAAACATTTCTACCATGCATATCATTCGACGACTACGAACTCACCTACATATTTGGCTCAAGTACGCGTACGCAAACTGTGTTCGTACATCGTAGAGCCCATGTTAATATAAAGCTAAAACTGCGAATACCGATAGCAAAATTTGGACTGTGAATTTTTGCATCAAGTACAACCATGGTGGACGCACCTAACAGTGAACTCAAGCATAAAATACGAAACTTTACGTCATTTGTCAAGTCTTGACATTGTTTAAATATTTTCTAATATCCCTAGCTTTTTCCTTTGGTAGTTCTATAACCAGCCAGCGTCAATGTAACAGATGGTATAAAGATGTTGCTGTCAAATTTATCTTTGACGACTGAGGACTCATATCACTGTATTAAATATAAAAACAATGAATCTATAAATGGTACAATGTCGTCGGCAATAAATAAGTTTGATCTATAAGTTATAGATTTGATGTATGTGCAAGTATTTTTATCGTACACATTTTCGATTCACATGCGATTAAATTTATGAAACCGCAATAACTATTGGGAAGAGTCGGTGATGGTCGACTCTGATGAAGATTATGACACTCTTTGCATTTGTCTTGTTAACCTCAGAAATGCATCGCAGTCGTTTTCGGTCTTACACTCCCCCATACTTATGACTAAAGTTCCAGTGGGGTCGAACAATTTTGAAACTTTAGATGAAATTTTAAAAAAATTTTCAAAAATGTTCGACCCTTCAGGAAGGGTCGCTAAAAATTAGCGGTTCAAAAACATAGGTTCGGTGTAAAATTGTTGATCCTAAAGTATTGTTGGGGTATACTTTCATGGTACAAGAATCTTGGGAATACAGATTAAGTGATCCAGGAATATGGTTCGGACAGTCATGTTTGTGACCTAGAAAGTGGATCATAAACTTTTAATTGCGAAAACGCTCCCGACATACCGCATACCAAAGACAAAAAAGAGTGTCATCGACTCTTGGTATGAGCTATGGTTTGGCTCTGTGATCTAGGATTTAACCCAGACACACTATTAAGGGCTATAGGTCAGCATCTTGCCCTTTTAGATAATACATAACTAGGGATGCAATAACTTGGTATTATTCGTTTGGCCTTTGGTGTACTAAATTCAAGAAAAATACCCAATTTTTGTACCAAATCTAGAGCCTTATAGAAAAGAAGCATAACCCATTATGCTACTTGGCCACGAAGATATAGCCACGTAGTTATGCCTTTCACTGCTTTTGGCTATGTCTAAAATGAAGTTTGCGACGCCGACGGTTCAAACGAATTTCTGCTCGTTTCTGTACTATACACTTGTTGTGGCGACTAGCATAATCGAATTTGTTACATAACTAGGAATCAGGATTCTGTTTCTGGTTTTACTTGTACTTCTTTTAAGATTCTCCTTTAATTATTATTAGGGAATTCGCCGACCTATGTGGTTAGTATTTTAATATAATATGCATGGCTGTGTGCAAAAATTCGTTAAATAGTAATAGAGAGAATCTTTGTTAAATATTAAAATGGTAAACGTTGAAATAATATCCTGAACAGTGGCTGAAATATATCCATGTCATAGAATAAAAATGAACGAAAATAATTTTTGAAATATATATAATGTATAACCGCTGGCTACGTGTGTGGCCTCAAATGGTTTGGTGTGTGTGCTAATCGTAAAACGTTCATGCCCACTTGACTAAACAAAACAAAAGTGAATGTTTGGGTCTAGCAAACCAGCGAAGTGAGAGAAGTCCACGTGGAGTTTTGGTAGTTGTTGGCAGGCTGAATGAACAATTATTTTTTTTCAATGTGGTGCGATTTAGGGTCAACATATATTGCTGTAAGAATTTGCTTGTATGTCCCCTCGTTGCCGAAGAAGGATTTTGAACAGTGTTTTTCTCAGGGCAAAATTGGGCCGAATATTATCTTTGTTGTGCGGTGAGAACTATGGATGCATGGAATAAATTACCTAGTTTTCTTTGTTGTGAATCTCTCTTAGACTTCAGAAAAGTCAAAATTTTTTTTAAACAAGCTTGACTTGAGCCAGTTTCTACAATTTAATAAAAACCTTTCTTAATAATTATTTGAAATGCCATTTACTCACTTAACAAAAATTAATCTTTTGCGCTCTATATTTTCACCGAATGTAATTGGACTTGCTTCCTTTTCGGTTGAATATAGGCTTATTAACTTGCTTTTTATTTGCCTATGCATTCATTTTGTGATTGCATTTTATAACCGGTACACCGGAAGTCAGTAAGTTTTTGCCTAAGTTTCGAGCTCACAATGATGGCCTTAACGCCTGATGCCAAATTCGTTACGCTAATTTTCTGGGTATCAGTATGCCATTTGTTAATAAACTTCTTTGTTGTTGTTGTTGTTGTTGTTGTTGTTGTTGTTGTTGTTGTTGTTGTTGTTGTTGTTGTTATCCATAGCTTATCAATCACCAGGTTGATTGATCTGAATTTCGCACACCGCACACATTCTGACATGTCTTACTAGTGGTGTTAATATCATTGGCATATCTACGTCTTTCAATAATTATAGGGTAAAACCCCCTATTCAGGCCCTGATTTGCCAAATTTCAGTACATTACTAATATTATTTTCATGATGGCAGGCCCGATTTGCCTAAATTTTCCCGATTTACCTAAATTTTCCCGATTTACCTAAATTTTCCGATTTGCGTAAATTTTCCCGATTTGCCTAAATTGTCCCGATTTGCCTAAATTTTCCCGATTTGCCTAAATTTTCTCGATTTGCCTAAATTTTCCAAAATATATACTTATGCGGCTTAACCACAATGCAGTTACAATATCTCTTTCCTTCACAGAATTGGGGTCAATAACCCCTGTTTCAGTGCCGAATTAGCTAAATTCTAGTAGTTGCCAAACATATCTTGTCAATTGTTGGGTCGATTTGGCTACTTGCCAGTGATCGGGCCGATTTGGTTAAAATTATAACAACAAAAGATGGTCTTGTGATAATTACTTGTAGCCGCTACAATATTTTTTAATTTGAGATCGTAATAGGATCTAAAATACTTGTGATCCCAAAATTAGTGCATATCATGCGTTATAGCTTCCAACTTAACAAAGAATGGATCGATTCGACCGCCTTGATGTTTGCTTCTTCAGTCCGCACAGGTTACCCAGTGTTACTAGCTGACTGAAAGAATGGTAATAAATGTTTGCGTTTTGCAAACGATCGAAGTGAGACAAGTCCACATGTGGTTTTGGTAGTTATTGGCAGGCTGATCGAAATGTCTTTGGGGGAAATTTTTGCCGGTGGAAATCATAACTCGTTAACACGTTGTTGGATTACGCTAGGATTGCGCAAAATGTGGGCTTTCTGACATTTCCGCCCATAACTTGGGGCCAACTTAACCTGACCACGTTTCGGGCCCTTTCTAGTCCAAAATTCCTCAATTTTGGGCCATTTTATATTACATAACCCGTAAATTTGCAAAATCTAATTGCAATATCTATAACTCATCAACGCGAAATGCGATGTTGACATTTTTTTTCTATGTGGTGCGATTTATGATCTGGATATATTGCTGAAAGCATTTGTTTGTTTATCATCCACCCCCGCCCCCGCTTCCGAAGAGGGGTTGAACAACTGCCCTTTCCAGGTTAAAATTAAATTTAGTTATTATAACGCATAGTTTGACCTGGTCGATTTGGCTCAAATTTTCACAGCACACACATGCGTACGTGGCTTACAAATAGGACAAATATAACTGTGATACTTGCTTTTTTCAGGGAACGCGGTGTTGACAAGCACCTTTTCATGCATTATTTCGGCAAATTTCATACATTATCAAGCGTATTTTCTGGATGGGTGGACATATTTCACTCAGATTTAAGCAGCACAGATGGTTCCGCGCATGGTTGCGGGGCTTATATACGGCAAAAATATTTTTGCAACATCTCTTTTGTTTATGGTATTAGGGTGGCGAAAACCCCTTCTGAGGCCTGAATTTAACAAAATTCAGTCATTATTTAGAGTACTTTGTTGATGGCTAGGGCGATTTCGCTCAGATTTTAGCAGCACAGATGGTTCCGCACATGGTTGCGGTTGTTGTGTGGCTTATCTACGGCACAAATTTTTTTACAACATCTCTTTTCTTTATAAAATTAGGGTGGCGAAAACCCCTTCTGAGGCCTGAATTTAACAAAATTCAGTCATTACTTAGAGTATTTTGTCGATGTCTAGGGCGATTTGGTTCAAATTTTCTCAGTATTTCTATGTACAGATAAGGTACTCATATTAGTCATATCACTGCAGTACCTGATTTCTTTACGGAATTAGGGGCTCATGATACCCGTCTGTCAGAGAGAAAAGCTAAAATTTTAACATTGTCGAACTTGGCAATGATTTGTCTGATTTAGCTCAAATTTTCACAAATTTTAAATCTCAGTTTCAAATTTCATATTTTGCTTGTTTTCATCAGAAACATCACTTCAATATCTTTATCATTTAGGAAGTTAAAGAATAAAATATCGTTTCAAATGCCAAAATTATGCAAAATTTGTGCGTTATTTGTG
>JASANE010015137.1:0-15403 GCA_030248225.1 Trileptium ribeirensis
AGGGAGGGTAGATACAACTCCTGTATAATGCGCACCATACCCGCATACCCTTCTGGGAAAAGCCATTCAAACAGTGGACATAAGTGAGGGCCAATCTCGTCAAAATGACTGAGCATGCGCATTATAAAATTTAGCCTAACCAACTGAATGACTGGGGTCAAATGAGACAATGGGAAAAGGTGATAAATTTCAGGGTGCTCATCCTTTATGTGATTGAGAAGGGCCAAGAGAAAGAAAAATGTCGGGGTGGAACACTGAGGGACTGGACAGAAACGCATATTAGTAAAACTTATAAATCTGAACTTACACTACTTTGACAGAAAACAAAAACTTTGATAAAATCCTAAAGAGACAGTTTTGTTTTATACCACTGAAAACATCCAAATTAATTTTTTTGGAAATTTTTCAACAATCTTAACAAAAGTAATTTCAGGTAAAAATTCCACTGAAAGTTTAATTTTATGGCTGATTATAATTTTCGATGCTATCAGTAAGCTCAAAAATCCATTAAAATCTCATTAGCCACACCTGAGTAAAATTCTGATGCTATCAGCTAAGTCAAAAGTCAATTAAAAATATATTAGAGAAGGTTCAGTTAAATTTTGATGCTATCAGCTAACTCAAAAATCGATTAAAAATGCATTAGCCACGCTTGAATGTGAAAACCTCACTAATGACCAAGTCAAAAACCTATTTACAACTCATTATCGAAATTTAATTGGTTTTTAAATCATTAAAACTAAGTACAAATTGAGGAAAAGCGCTATTATGGAGATTAAATGAGTTTTAAGTTAGCTCGCATTATAATTTATATAAAATGTTTGGGATTGGATGCCTAATATTTAGCCAGTTTGCTAATACTAAGACAATTATATACAGATCAATATACATTGCCCTGTTATATAGTTAGCACTGTCATAAATGTAATTGTATGTATATCCCTGCCATATATATCCGAACATTAATGTAATTACATACTTAAAAATGTAAATTTTTAACCATTACATAATTTACACCGCACGGAAAAATGAACCTGTGATTGGAAATATACAAAGATGTAGAAAAAAGACCCTCATTGCGGACACCTGGAACATACTTGAAACTTGGTCGGAAAGGAGGCAGTTAACGTGCATGATTTGGTGTCTTTCCTTTCCCACACAATTCATGCCTCCCACAGCTCATATATATTAAACACATTATAACAACTGTCGTAGTATTGATAATTAAATATTGTACGTGATGAAGAGAACATTGACACCGCATATTTAAATAAAAAAACAGCGAAACTTCCGCAACTTATAGTATGAAAATTTCATTCATAAGACAGTTTTTACTATTTTGAAAACATTTTTTACACTGCAAAAACTAAATATTTTTCGTATTAATTATGTCTCCGAAAAAATTACAAATACAATTTTACCTTGCTGCGTCGTACAACTATAAAGTAGAAGTGAACTATAACCAATATTGCAATATCCTACGTGACAACAATGTACATTGTTCTTTACGTACGTGATTGCAAAATAACTGGTAGTTAGGATATCTTTAATAAATCAATGTGTATAAAAATTTCGGAAAAAACGAAATACCTGAAGTTTGAAAACATATTCACTATATTATGTAATTATGGAAATTAACACAGATATGGAAAAAATATTGCCATATCGTCATGGTTCAGATCGCATAAAGCGAACCAAAACACTGCTAGCTAAAAGTAATTTGCATTTGTTCGATTGTATAAACTTACAACAAATCCAGGTGTTTAAAAGTAATTTTGGCTTAAATTTATTCCGGTATTTACCTTTAAATGTACTATACATATGCTGGTAACCAACCATTTGTGCCAGAACCCTGAGGTCACGTGATCCAGGGGTAATTAATCATTATTTCTCCTAAAAATTTGACAGGTCATTAATCAAGTGGCCCAGAACTCTTATTTTTCCTACTACTTATATATACAGTGATGTGCTTTTTATGTTTTAAAGTGAGCAGTTTTGGTACATTTCTGTAGGCGTATGCCGATACATCGTGAATTACCTTTATGGAGTACAAATACAAAAATTACTAGATATGCTAACAATACAAGGTTCTTTCTGTCATCGCGGGATGAACTGTTCTTTATTTTTTGAAATATCTGACAAATATCGTCGCACGTTTGACAGCAAAGTAAACGACATAAACGAGGATCCTGCAACTATGTAGCTATCGGCTTGTAATAGCACCTGCTGAATACTTACAGTTCGCGGCATATTAACTGAAATTTTACGGGCTTTTGTTGAATATTGAAGGCTTCAGTCACCCATGTGTAAAGGTAATGAGGAAGGTTTTAAAGGAATGATTTTAACTTTTAGTATATCTGTGTACGGAAGAGTTCGTCTTCTCTATATATTATATATATTTGTGTAATTGTAATAACACATACAAAGTTATATCACCACATCGACAGCTAATCAACAATGCATATAATCAGGTGCTAAGGTAGGTCCTAATCAAGAATAAGCAAGGCTAATAAAGAAGCCTCTTTCGAAACTCCGTCGGAAGGTGGTATTCAATTACAAAATCTCTCCATAAGAGGCTCAGTTAATAGACTCATGGCGTGGCCGCGGGGTATAGAGGAACCATTGGATTTGTGTGTACTAGTTTATCAGCTGTAAATTTTTTTGAACTTTGCAACTGTGAAATCGATTTTACCCACACAATGAGTGGGAGCAGCCTCGCTTAAAACTTGCTGAAAAGATCCTGGTAGCTGGGATTTCGTCTGCTGAATCTTTTCTCTATATATAGCATTACTGTGGATCTGTTAGTATGTATTGCAGGCTATTCCTTGTCGAACCACAAATCCAAACATGTTGGGACTGTGAAGAAATTGAGCCAGACAGTATTGGTCGCAGCCAAAAGCTTGTGATGGACAGTAAGTGAAGAAAGACTGTTGAACGCATGTACTACACTGCAAACCCATACCTTAACTTGTGCAGAATTTGTATTTTCCCTCAAGTGTAAATATGAAACATTGAGCTGAATTACAGGTAGAAGTGCTGACTCGTCATTAAATATTGAAATTAATTAAAAAAAATTGATACCCGCTTTTGTGTATCACTTGTGCACAATTGCAGGTAAGCTGAAATTCCTAATTTATAATGTAAACTATTTAAAAAGTTTAGTAATAATTCAGTTCTAATTTTTTCCTATTGGAAGCCGCTGTGTCTCACATTTACTTAATAATTTTTTGCGAATTTCAGGTCTTTTTAATGACAAATATACCGTTTACTGCAAGGCTCACATTAAAATTTTGTTCACTTTTACTAAATTCCACCAATCAGTATAGATAGATACATCGTTGAAACCAACAGACCCTCAAAACTCTAATAATTGGGTCGCGTAACATTACTTAATCTTAAAGTTCGAGCTTACGGCAAGACACGGAAAAGTAAGCCCTTTCTGACATTTTTCGACAAATTGAACCTGTCTTATAGTTCTATGCAGAACATGACGTGGTCTCGAACGCTGATAAGTCATGTGTTATTCCTTAACGAAAATCCGTAATAAGTCGAACGCTGCTGAGTTCCTGCAACTAACACAATGTTTACATCAGTTTTCCTGCGGTAATTACTTACAATTCTAGTATTATATAGGTTAAGCGTTTCTGATAATTTTGTCATGCCACTATGCTTATATCTGAAAACATATTATAACGCGTCGTGCATCTTATAAATAATTCAACACGTGGAAGTTCTGTGTGCCAGAATTATGCACCGCATCATCTCAAGTTATACAGGGCATACCCACACTGCATAATAAAACAGATGTTGTATGAAATACCATCTGTCCTAACTATGGTGTCTGAATGTACATACTGTATTTTACTGACTCTGAAAAGGACACCATTCGCATACACATTACACTAGGAGTGGAAATAACAGCGTAGTCTTGCTAACTGCTGACACCGAACATTCTTAAAATTCTTATAATATAGTCGTCTTTTCCGTTGCTGACTCTGAAAAACCTATACATATCCTAAAATACCATGAGAAACACTAGTATAGAAGACACTATATAAGAAACAGCGGCAGAAGCCACCCAAGGTGGATATAAATCCCACATGCAGGGTTCTTTATACCGCAAACGCTACATAGTTTTGGAATTACTGTTTTCAGTTCACGCCTATCGGTTAATTTTCATGTTTTATATCGGTGTCAAAATAACAGGCTTGTAGCAATGTATATGAGCAAGGCTTTCTAAAAAATGTTGTCCTGAAATGTTTCGTAAATGTTGTAATATATTAGACCAATAGTAAAGATCCTGTGAAGTAATTCAGCGCTCCCGCCAACATTTGCAATATTTAGTATAGTAAAATGCGGCAGATACTAAATTTTATTAAAATTCGATGCGTAACAACCAGACTACGTCTTTACACAGGAAGATGTATGATGCAGAGTCTGAAAAAAGTCGAAAACAAAGTTAAAGCCTGACATTTGTGATAAAGTACAAGTTTCAAATTATCAGGCGCGTAAAATTGGGTTGTAACTCAATTCAAACCAGCAAGCAAACAAAAGGTTTAATGCAAATGTATTATACACTAGTATAAAGCACAGTAAATATAAAAATAAACTTACTTGGTCATAACATTGACCAAAGTCCAAACACATATTATAAACTCCGACACAACCATATTTTTTATATTTTAAAAGCAGGTGAGGTAGTATTGTATATAAGTCCAGAACCCTTTTATTTTTCATGATTCAATTATTGATAGTCCAAGTGATTTCATAACTAATAAATAGTTCCTGTCATTTCATTTAGTTCATGTTGATAGCAGCATCTTCTTCGGCGAAATGAAAATATCTTGACGATACTTCAACTTTTTGCAGCATTTTTAGAAGCAATATATGAACGTGGATTAAGGCAAAAGTCTAATACATAATTTCCAACCGATCGACACATTTTTAATATTTGTAATGGATATTAAAAACGTTTGATTGTCATTGATTTCATTCGGTATTCGGTTTCGTGTCAGGCTGCGGTGCACTCGGCACGAAATCCACTGAATTTACGCGGGAATTAAATTTTTTGTATTTAAAAAAGCTGCAGCTATGTAAAAACTAAGACGCGCTGTATAAATTTCAGATAGATCGCTCGATTTAGGAAGTTGCAAATGATGTGGGTGGAACATTTTATAGCAATTGACGCCAATTAGAAATCAGTTTCATTTCAGGTTGCGGAGAACTTGGTGCGGTTTACGGTATGGTTAACGATTATGGTGGACGTAATTTTAAATCATCTGTAAACAATTTTGCAGAAACACTAAAGGAACGTAAAATGACTGTAGCACTGTTTAAAGTAAGCATTTACTAAATATCTCGTCCACTTTATCATTAAGGACTGGTACATATAACACGCAATCAATTTGGTTTAACATTTATGCACCGATAACGGTTTTAGTATAAACTCTTTGCGGTTATTAATATATCAACAAAGTAAAGTCTTTCACTTCACACAAAGTGCGTGCAAACTTGTTCATGCCACATTAACCAATTATTTAGTGTAGAAACACATCCAAACTTAAACTAAATAAGCTTCCAAGCCATTGCACCGCTAAAAGATACAAAGTTATTATCCACAAAAATGCGGTAACAAAAGTTGCTGCTATATCTTTCGATAACATTGATGGTTCTGCTCGGCCAACAGTCGCATGAAGTCTTGTGGTCAACCAAAGTTGAACTTTCTTACCCAGAATTATTTAGTTTTCCTGCAATTTCATTTCCTGCAATTCTGTTCTGTGTTGTTATTAATATGAGGATTATGTGAATATTGTACCGCCCGGCCTGCGGGTTCGGAATTTGTATATGGTTTCCCAAGAATTTCTTTAGTGTCCAGATTTATAATACTATTTATATATAGTAGTTGTCTTTACTACGAATCCTACATATTGGCAAGATTATTTAGATACACATAATGCTTGTTGTAATTATTCCCCAAAGTGGACGACCGCAGAACAACCCCAGAATAAAGTAATCGGAAATCCACGTTCTTGAAAACAGTTTTCCCAAAATCCGAGAAATAGAAATTATTGTATAGGAACTTTTTTACCCTTTCACTGAATGGCTGACAATCTCGAGCTGGTGCCAAAAATATAGTGTAACTGCATTGTTGCGAGCGGCGTAAGCAAATCATTTAACTATTTAAGTGGTTTTACTTATCTGCTTAAAGATGCCTTGCGAAGCAAGCCAATGATGATGCGCATGCAAAAAAATACGACACTACAAGCTAAGTTCACACATCAATTTGAACCAGTGGACATGAAAGGGTTATCGAATACTACGTTATATCAAGCTATTTACTTGAAATTATCAAGAACTTGCCTTGCTACTAATTTTAGCAATATTTTCCTGCACTCGAAAAAGCTATGGCTGCCAAAGCTGCAATGAGTGATGCAGAAAAAGCAGAATGGAGCAAGTTTTTTGACGAAATCGCAGTGATGCTCAAAGATGAATGTGGAGTTCCAGCATAAAAACAACAAAGTCAAAATAATTAATATTTGTTTATAAATTTTGATCCGAATGTGGAATTTTATGAACTTACACGCTTTCTGTATTTTATTCTAAGTATTTTATCAGTAAAGTATCGATTAGTTCTAAACACAATGATATCTGTAATTATAATTATATTTTTTAAATCTAGTTAAAAATACTCAATTTTCGTTGCAAAGGTAATTAATTATATTGAAAATTTAGCGAAATAAATTTTACCAAAATCTACACATTTAAAAATCATAAATTTAAGAGTCATTTTACTGATTTTGAACGAAGCTAAGTGGTGTCAAAACCCGATGTGTTAGCATATACGTTTGAACCTAATAAGAAACATAAATCCTTCGATAAGGTGCTAAATAGCTTCACAAACCTGATTTATATACTAAACATACATGTGAACCTAAATGATGAGTCCTCCATCGGGACGCCGATCCTGTGCGTATAAGCCCGATCCCTCAGGCTCCGCATCACCCTCCCCCTCCCCGCGCGGATAATTTTGGCAAAAATCGTACGAAAATATGTAAACATTGAGCGAAGTTGGCAAGAAATTGAGAGAAAATGGCAAAAATCAGGGGAAAATTTCAAAAATCGGGGAAAAATTTAAAAATTAAGAAAAGTTTTGCGGCCCACAACAAATTTCGAAAATTTGTCCCCCATGACAACCTCCTCCGGCTACCCGCTGATCCCACTATATTGAGACTTCGGACATTGTGCATGTATGATTGGCACCGTCATTTCAACCGCAACAACTAAGAGTAAGAATTGGATGCAAACGTGAACGAAATTTCGCGGAACACAAATTGACCGGAATATTAAAGCAGTGTTGTCATTCTTAGTTTTAAACAAACTTACATTAAATATTGGCATTTTTTATAATCCGTCACTACGATTTACTTTGCATTATTCAAAATAGTGAGACTAAGTATCTGTAAAATAACTGCTACTGCTGAACTCCTCACCACCATACCTTGAGGTAACTATTTCCATTCCCTGAGAAAGATAGACCACTAGTGAAATGAATTTCTAGTGATTGGGATTAACTAAGAAGTCACATCCGGATGTAATATGCTTAGCAGGTTTTGCATACTCGATGAGTCGGTAAAAGGCGATAAACTGGAGCGATCAATTTATTACTATTAATCAATGATCTCAGGAGTCCATTATAATAAATTTGTACTCACGGTTGTGCCTTATTCGATGATGTGGTGGTTTTTCGGATTACCCCACACAATAATTCCAGGGGTATTCCAAGATTCTTGGGCATAGTTTCGGCTACCCCCAAGGTTCCTTGTGGGGTAGTAAGCAACAGGTTGGCAATAACCAATGAGCGTGGAGCAGCATTAGAAGCCGCCGGTAATTGAAGTCCCTTCTCTACGCTCAATGGTTATTGGCAACCTCTTACTTGCTAGCCCCAAATGTACCTAGGGGTAGTCGATACCCCCCAAACAACATCGGGAGTACAACCTGGAATTCTTTGGCGGTAAGCCAAAAAACGACCACATCGTCAAATAAGGCACAACACATGAATATGACGGAGTATACTACTCTTCAACGAATATATTATAGTGGACTCTTGCTGATACTATTCGATCATTCCATACAGCTCATAAGGCAGTTGGCCATAAATTATGCATTTAAAACATTTTCACAAATAACTGCGAACTGCCTTCTTAAATACATAATCTTTCAACTATTATTCCCAAACTACCGCTGGGCTTTTAGTGCTCTAAATTCGAGGAAAAAAGGTAATTTGTGTACCCAATCCACATTATAGAAATGCAGGATAAACCGTTGTGTTGTGTTGCCGCTGTATATACCTAGTCCATTTGTTTTGCCTTTTACTACTGTTTATTCCGTCCAAGTTGAAGGTTGTGTCGTCCACGGTCCAAAGAATTTTTTTCTTTTCTGAATTATATCTCTTGTCACAGTTAATAATATGCTGTGAGAAATATTAGGTTCTTTTCCATTATCCCTCCCAGCCCACATTTGCCCAAAAATGGTCTGATTCTGGAAATTTTGGTATTTTTGTGATCCTCGAGACCTCCCCTGATCATTTAGAGGAAAAAATTGAATTTTTTAAATTTTAGATTCTTGGGTCCCAAGGGTCCCCCCTTGGGAACCCAAAATTTTTCTTAACAATTGGATTTTACCCATTATTCGACGCGGCTTGACGAGATGAATCGAATGGTGATATTTTTAACGGGATCTAGTAACCGGGTCCTAAGTTATGGCCAAAAATATCGGAGGCTGAGAGGTTCAGCAATTGAACAGTTTTTGGCCATAACTTAGGATGCTTTTGTCGGATTTCATTATAAATAACACCATTACACTTTTACAAAATTACAAAATTTTAAAAGGGACAAGTAAAAAAATTTATCAGCAAAAATAGGGAAAATAAATTTTCGGTTACCCACCACCCTGCCCTATCCCCGCCTGCTGTTCGCTACCCGGCCACCCCCCCCCCATTTCTTTTGAAAGTTTCGCAAGCAACAATTATATTTGACGACAACTACACTTTTTTGAAATATTGAAACGGAGCTTGCGAAGCGAGCCGAGTTTCCACCTATATCTTTGCTAGCGGCAACAATCATAAAAATTCCTTTTTGTCCGTCTTTGGCCTTAAATAATGCTAGTTTTAGAGCCCTCTTATATAGTCATCACTCTTCAACTTATAATTTTTTATAAAATTTGAGATTTATAAATTTCAAGTTTTTGTCTTTTTGGTCATTGAAGCAAGAAATAAACAGTTTTTTTGACATATACCTAAAACGACCGTAGGGTTATCATTGAAGTATTGCTGGTGTATTGCTAGCATGGTACTTTAAGCGGGCTTAGATAAGGAACCTGAATTTGGAACGACAAAATAGTTAATAAAAACATATAGTACTCACATGCGTTCCGTTTCCATACGCTTCGCGAATTACAGAGTATACTAGTTTAACAACGGCGTACTACTCTACACTTCTTCGCTGTTTTTGTCTTGTTTATTCAGCGAAAATAAAATCACAACCGTGTTGGAGGAAAATAAAACTCGCTTTAGATATTGATTATATTCTGTTGCGAAAGGTCTAATAATTAAATAAAATCACAATAAAGTATAGGAGTCGAAGGTTGAAACCACCCACCATCTCGGCACAATTCGGTTGCCCTGTTAACTCTTGTGCGAACGTCGGGAAATTCATTTGACCACCGATGGATTGCTTTCAATCACAGGGCACAAATTTAGTAAATGGGCAGGCATCTCTACCCCTCGGTTCGACTTGTTACACAACGACGTTCCAGAGATTTCGTAGATAGTAAGTATGCGTGTTCATATACAAATATCCCTAGTTGGAAAACCTCACAGAGAGAATATAAGCTACTTCCTGTGGCGCCTGAAGTTTCATTCACGGAGTGAAGGGAGCAGATCACCGGTCGGAGAAGGAGGGTAATATACAATTCTATAGCTGAAATTTTAAGAAGTTATCATAGCTGGCGGAAGTTTCCATTTTGTGTAAGCTCCCGTCCCAGAAATAGGGGTCTGCGGGTAGTACCCGTACCCGCGGGTATACCCGTACGCGTGCGTACCCGTAAACACATTACTGGTACGGGCGGGTACGGGTAGGCATCGTGATTTTACGGGTACCCGCGGGTACCCGTGAAATTTTACAACTATACAATTATCTACAAAACAACTTTCTGAAATGTCCGAATTCGACTAATAATAAAAATAATAATAATAGTAATAACAGTAATACTTTTATAGCTAATAGATTTGCTTTTTTGTCCAATTATATATAGATGTAAGGCGAAACGGAAGCGTTTCTCTGTTAAACGGTAAACTTTTTCGAAAGCATATTTTAAGAACGAACCAAACATATAACGGTTCGCAATCACAGTGTAATTATCGTGTTGTTTTAGACTACATAATAATTCATCACATTTTGTAGTTGGCTTCATGCAATTATAACGGGTACCCGCGGGCGGGTAAAGGCAAAGTTTCACGGGTACGGGCGGGTAGGGGTGCCGGCTCACGGGCGGGTAGGGGGTGCCGGCTCACGGGCGGGTACGGGTACGCAAAACGGCTCTACCTGCAGGGCTCTACCCAGAAATCGGCTGTTACGTGCATCATTAAAACGTACGGCGCGTAAAAGAACATGTGTTTCCGCGATTTTTACACTGAAGTTCGTCCTGTTAAAAGTGCAGGGTCCTTTTGCATTTGGTGGTGTCGAGGGGACACGATCACCGGACTCAAAACGACTCGCATAATACCTTGACGAGTGTAGCTTCACCCTCTTTCACGTTCGGAAAATGTATTTAACCTCCAGCGAGGTACTGACACCTTATCAAATCGAAGTCTTTTCAATCAGGCACCATTTTCAATGGTGGTACTGGTTCCTTGGCGTGTGGTATTTCACTGAAAAGGTGTGAAGCTCCAGTGGTATTCGCAGTGAAATAAGTGAAAACTACGATAAAATAAGATATCAGACCGGAGACGGGTCGACGGCGGAAGCGGTGCACAATTATACAGCTCCAGCGGAGTCTAGCATAACTGGGAGGTGAACTCACATTTAGCGCGGGCTCCTTGACTTCACAAATGGTTTGGGCGTATTACCTGAAAACGTGCGGCGCGCAAAGGCTCATGTGATTCTGAAATAATTCCAACCAACCGTTCACAGTCCTTGGTCTCGTCTAGCGGATACCGGTATGTTGTTGGTTGCAAATCGAATATAAAAGCTGCAGGTGACCTAGCAACCCTTTTATATTTTGGTAAATTTATGGTTCTTAACCATACGGAATACGGTGTTTTCATGGTAACATAGAAACATCTCGGTTATCGATGTGTCGTCGCTCTGGGTAATAATTCAACAAAATTGCAAGGGTTCAAACGACGTTTTGTAAACGTCTAAGTTGACAAACCGCTGATGGCGAATTTAAAATTACGTGCATGAGTTTATGGCAATAATGACCGTGATCGCATATTCAAATTTTCAAAGTAGTTCCATAAGAATTAGTGCATATATCCAGTTGGCGTTTTGAAACACGAGTCACGAAACTCAAAAAAGTCCTGCAATAGTTTAACAGCTCAGCGAATACTTAGTAACCTTTGATTTGTTGGTTCCCGACCACCAGAAAAGATTTCTGTTGAGCGGTCACGGTAAGGGTCCTCCCAGGAGGACCTTTCTTATTCTTGATCTTTTTCCCTTTCGCGCGCATACATTCGTCCCGATAAGGACAACATCCTCGTGACCACGGTTACTGAATATATGACATTGACTGAACTGAATCGATGACAGTATTTCATTATACGGAAGGAAAACGTAAAATCATGCACCCTTTAGGGTCAAGCCAATTGAAATCAAGCGGACTTATCAAGACCCCGTCGTGTCAAATCACAAACAAAACAATCGACCCTGTTCTATTATATTGTAAATAGGTGAAATTTGTTATGTTTTTTGATAATTCGGAGTGAATAAAATATCTTAAGAGTTAATTAGTAAAAAGTTATAACCACCAGTGACTCTAGTGTGGCTCAGTGGAGTCTTGGGTTTCGAGTATATGAAATGGGGTGTGGAGAAATGTTTTGTGTGCGAATATCTTTATTAGGGTCTGTGACTTTAACTTAATCAGCAAACTCGGCATCACATCTAAAAGATTAAACGCGGGTGGCTGTAAAGCATCTAAACTGAGTGATTACTAACACGACATCGTCTCACAGTTCGCAATACCGGGCCAGACAGTTTCCCTAAACGGGTACAAAACCCAAGCGTGGGCTTGTATCCCAAAAAAAATGGGTGGCACACACAATGTCAATTAGAACACTGGCCCATGTCACCTTTAGGGGCCGGACGTTATAACGTTAGAAAAAAGAACAGCTTAGAGCGGGGGTTCCGGGGGCGGGAGCCCCGACTTAGGCTTAGAACATGGCTCATATAGAAACCTTAGCTTAGGCTAAGACTAAGCCTTAGGCTTAGTATATCGAGAACAGAAGAGCATGCATTTCATTTCCGCCCCTAAAGGTTTACATTAGTCAGAACACTTATGCGAGATTTAAGTGAAGCATATAATGCAGGAGGGACACAGCCAGTTCGAAATATCTTATTATACCATAGCACCGAATAATGGACCCTGGCGGCAGTGACTGTTAGGCATTTATTAGGGATAGTGTCCGGTATAGGAGGAAGTGTACGCTTTAATTATACATAGGACATAGTAGACCACGAAAAACAACTAGTACTTCCGAGCTAGATTTTGTGGTCACATTTCCCTTTCAATGGCCCCCCTTGAGGGAGGTATCAGTTTTGTTTCGATGGTTCTTCGGGGCGTGTCTTTGCTGTTTAACGATTGGAAATCATGGTCGTTAGCTGCTCTCCGCAAGGGCAACCTAGGTGTGGTAACAAACCCGATCATCTTGGCTGTCGTAAGAAAGCTAGATATAGACAAGATAGCACGGTCGGCGATGAGCGACGACGGGTGGGGTAGTCAACAAGTGCTAGGTGTGTCCTTTCGGCCGTCTGGTGTTGGAGGCTCGTAGCAGCACGGTCGTTTAAAGCGGGTATTTGGCGGGTAAGTCACAGGTGCAGGTTAAATGTGAAATCCCAAATATGTTAAGGACACCTTGGCTAATAGCGCAGCGGAAATTATGAGGATCTCAGTGACCCAAGGCCCCCAGATCACACAGGGATTCTCCATCATAGTTAGTAATGTTGCAGCGCTTCGTATGGCGTCGGTAGTTATCAATCCTACCTGTTATTAATTATCCTAACCATTATCAATTCTTGATAATCGCTTTGAACAGTGGTCAGTACCACATTGTAAACGCTGTTGTTTTGCAATACATAATCTTAATGTGTTTAGTGTTTGGATTGTGAAATTGCATTAGTTTGGATTTTCGCCTTGCTATATATTCGAAGTGACGTGCTAGCGCATGTCATACATGTACTTTCCAGGCTAGCCCTGGATCATTGTTTTTACTTAAACTGTTCTGTCAGGTGACTGATAAATTTAGTTTAAACGGCGAAATAAGCGGTTTCATGACTGATTGTCAAGGTTGCCCTTTAGGGTGCCAAACTTGACTTTCAACGAAAATTTACTTTTAGCGCAGCTAGGGCTCAGAAACTGTAGATCGACGGCTGAATTTCAAGTCAGTTAAGTCCTATCGAATTCGTGTTATCGGGTGAAAACCAAAGTCCGAGCCTACCTTATTAGGTGGATGAACAGTGAATGAAGGGGTGCTTTTGAACCCCGAAAATCATAAATATTGAGTGAGCTGCTGAATCCCGGTTAGCAGTGATAAAAGTGATATAGCGGAGCAAAAAGTTTGCACAACCGGTCATGTACGCAAGGGATGAACAGTGAATAAGGGATCAACCAAAAAATATTGAGTGAGCTGCTGAATCCTAGTTAGCAGTGATAAAAGTCATATAGCGGAGCAAAAAGTTCGCACAAGCGTCATGTACGCAAGGGATGAGCAGTGAATTAAGGGGTGCTTTTGAACCCCGAAAGTCATAAATACTGAGTCAGCTGCTGAATCCTGGTTACCAGTGATAAAAGTCATATAGCGGAGCAAAAAGTTCACACAAGCGGCCATGTACGTAAGATATAGGCACACTGAGATCGAACTAAGCTTAGGCGCGATTCACAGTAGATTCCTCTGAAATGTAAACCCATATACAGATATATAAGTATTCATACCATATACAGATATATAAGTATTCATATTCTGCGTTCAGGCCGAAATTTGACGCACAGAAGCCCCAACAATATTCGAAACAAATAAGAATCACTGATAGATTCGGCTCACCGAAAATCGGCAGCCCTTTTTCAGAAGTTTTTACCACAAGCGCTGAGGGCAGAGCTAAAATCTGGCATAATAGGAAACGTATCGGTCCTTCAAACATATGAGTGGTAAACTTAAATACCGAGAAGATGCCCTTTGGAGTGTCAGAAGGAGGTTGTCAGTGTACCGGCCCGCAAGGCCGATCGGTCTAAAACAGTAAAATTATATGTCTCAGAGTGATGAAAATAACCAACTAATGGGCCAAATACGTGCGGCGTTACATCTAACGTGCTGCGGCTAGTAGCCAAAGTACCACCGCTGGTCTTATTAGAGAAACGCATCGAAGATTAAATACGATGACACACAACAGCGAGGAACAACCAATAAGTGTAACTGCATAACTACCCGCGGCACCAATCGGAAATCAGTGTTGCCGATGTGGCATGCAGGGACGTTTCGCACAAGAATGTTCCTACTACAGGATAGATACGTACTACCCACTACTAGGCGAATCAACACCGCCTACTCGCAGGTACAACGTCAATGCCAATTGCTAGTGGGTACTCTGGGCACCCCCGCAGTTCAGTGGTCACCCGCGGTGTCGATTAATTAAGAATGGCAAGGGAGACGAGTTTAACCGCATGATGGATAGAACAATGCGTTGGATCTGCAGAAATATCTTAGCAGTAGGCGACATGGTTACTACCGACCCAAGCCAGCAACTACTGTTGCTTGAAAACTCTTATCGCGCTGAATATTAAGACAGATCTCGCGGCCGAAGTGCAAATGGATATAGCAATCGTAGCACCGGTATTACCAACGGGACAGGTTTACCTGGCAGACACTACGCCGGTCTGCATAAACCTCTGTCAGTTTATGCGACACCTTTTCAACACAACACCGAATACCCGGAACAATACAAGTTATTATTATATTAGTTAGGGGCCGTACCTCGTACCCGATGCTCACAGGTTGAGTTGTAAATAGTGTATAGAGTTTATAATTAATAGTTTATAGAGTGCTATAAAATGAGTTCTCGGAAAAAACGACTGTATTAGTGCAGGAGTAATGTCAGTGACCCGAGCAGCAGACCCTGAGTTAGCACATCAGTAGA
>JASANE010015138.1:0-29631 GCA_030248225.1 Trileptium ribeirensis
TGTGTATTATTTGGCTAGTGATGATTGTCGTTTTAGCGACTAGGGCGGACAGAAAGCATCTGTTGACCTTGTTATAATCTGAAGCCATTGTATTGGGTGTTACAATGTAGAGATGACATGCAGTAGCCTCAATATATGCAATATTCTTGGCAAACACGTGCTCTAATGATAGGCAGCATTTTGCAAAGCTTAAAACTAGGAGCAAGGTTTTGTTTTGTGTAAGACATAACTTCTCATAAAAATGGTATGGTGGTAACTCTCGAAAGCTTATACTTTGAGAAATTACTGATGACTGTATTCTGTATTCTTGTGTATTATTTGGCTAGTGATGATTGTCGTTTTAGCGACTAGGGCGGACAGAAAGCATCTGTTGACCTTGTTATAATCTGAAGCCATTGTATTGGGTGTTACAATGTAGAGATGACGTGCAGTGGTTTCACAATATTCTTGGCAAACACGTGCTCTAATAATAAGCGGCATTTTGCAAAGCTTAAAAACTAGGCGCAAGGTTTTGTTTTGTGTAAGACATAACTTCTCATAAAAATGGTATGGTGGTAACTCTCGAAAGCTTATATATATTTGAGAAATTGCTGATGACTGTATTCTTGTGTATTATTTGGCTAGTGATGATTGTCGTTTTAGCGACTAGGGCGGACAGAAAGCATCTGTTGACCTTGTTATAATCTGAAGCCAGTGTATTGGGTGTTACAATGTAGAGATGACATGCACTAGCCTCAATATATGCAATATTCTTGGCAAACACGTGCTCTAATAATAAGCGGCATTTTGCAAAGCTTAAAAACTAGGAGCACGGTTTTATTTTGTGTAAGACATAACTTGTCATAAAAATGGTATGGTGGTAACTCTCGAAAGCTTATACATTTTTGAGAAATTGCTGATGACTGTATTCTGTAGTCTTGTGTATTATTTGGCTAGTGATGATTGTCGTTTTAGCGACTAGGGCGGACAGAAAGCATCTGTTGACCTTGTTATAATCTGAAGCCATTGTATTGGGTGTTACAATGTAGAGATGACATGCAGTAGCCTCAATATATGCAATATTCTTGGCAAACACGTGCTCTAATGATAGGCAGCATTTTGCAAAGCTTAAAAAACTAGGAGCAAGGTTTTGTTTTGTGTAAGACATAACTTCTCATAAAAATGGTATGGTGATAACTCTCGAAAGCTTATATTTTTTGAGAAATTGCTGATGACTGTAGTCTGTATTCTTGTGTATTATTTGGCTAGTGATGATTGTCGTTTTAGCGACTAGGGCGGACAGAAAGAATCTGTTGACCATGTTATAATCTGAAGCCAGTGTGTTGGGTGTTACAATGTAGAGATGACGTGCAGTGGTTTCACAATATTCTTGGCAAACACATTGTCTAATAATAAGCAGCATTTTGCAAAGCTTAAAAACTAGGCGCAAGGTTTTGTTTTGTGTAAGACATAACTTCTCATAAAAATGGTATGGTGATAACTCTCGAAAGCTTATATTTTTTGAGAAATTGCTGATGGCTGTATTCTGGTGTATTATTTGGCTAGTGATGATTGTCGTTTTAGCGACTAGGGCGGACAGAAAGCATCTGTTGACCTTGTTATAATCTGAAGCCAGTGTATTGGGTGTTACAATGTAGAGATGACATGCACTAGCCTCAATATATGCAATATTCTTGGCAAACACGTGCTCTAATAATAAGCGGCATTTTGCAAAGCTTAAAAACTAGGCGCAAGGTTTTGTTTTGTGTAAGACATAACTTGTCATAAAAATGGTATGGTGGTAACTCTCGAAAGTTTATATTCTGAGAAATTGCTGATGACTGTATTCTGTATTCTTGTGTATTATTTGGCTAGTGATGATTGTCGTTTTAGCGACTAGGGCGGACAGAAAGCATCTGTTGACCTTGTTATAATCTGAAGCCAGTGTATTGGGTGTTACAATGTAGAGATGACATGCAGTAGCCTCAATATATGCAATATTCTTGGCAAACACGTGCTCTAATAATAAGCAGCATTTTGCAAAGCTTAAAAACTAGGAGGAAGGTTTTGTTTAGTGTAAGACATAGCTTGTCATAAAAATGGTATGGTGGTAACTCTCGAGAGTTTATATCTGTATTCTTGTGAATTCTTTGGCTAGTGAAGATTGTCGTTTTAGCGACTAGGGCGGACAGAAAGCATCTGTTGACGTTGGTATAATCTGAAGCCTGGGTATTGGTTGTTACAAAGTAGAGATGTCACGCGGCAGGATTGACTGTATGCTACAACATGATATATATATATATCTATATATATATATATATATATATGTATATATATATATATATATATATATATATATATATATATAAGCTGTGAAACAATGGAAACCGTCACGGACTACTTCGGCTCTTCATGCCGACATCTGATCACAAGAACCTCGGAGCATCGTAGAGTCCCTGCTCGAACTGGCACACCTTTGAACAATACAATTCGGCAGTATTACGACATATAAAACATGTGGAAAGCAGACCAAACTATCGGATTTATCGACCGTAGCACGACTTAACAATTATTGCAAGTTTAACAAAGTTTAATTATCCGATATAAAAACTTAAAATCGAACGATTACTTGATTCTGACACCAGTGATGCAGTTCACTATTTGATCATATACTGTTGTTTGGCATTATTTTGACATTTCTTTGTTTCTATATAATGTATATATAATAATTCAAAAATTACGCCAATTGAATACAAAGTCATTTAGAAAACAGTATAAGCGGTTTAAGTGCACTGATTTCATTCAACTTCGAATTCTTTTGTCTGATAATTAGAATTTCCAAAATGCAGAGCAAAGTGTCGCTATTGGGACTAGTATCGCTCATTTGTGGGACAATGGAAAAATTCTCATTATTAGACTGGGTTCGGCAGGCTGATGCGTGTATGAATATGGCCGAAATGTTTAGCTGT
The DNA here is from genome assembly GCA_030248225.1 of Trileptium ribeirensis. NCBI lineage: Eukaryota > Metazoa > Nematoda > Enoplea > Enoplida > Thoracostomopsidae > Trileptium > Trileptium ribeirensis. The sequence continues at coordinate 2,949 of JASANE010015138.1, forward strand.
GCATTATTGAGGTTTTTCCCTTAACGGGCCGATACACCATTATGCTCCGAAATTCTTGTTGCTAAGTGACGATATGAACTACGGACGTATTTCGCTTTACAAGCGGAACAGGAAATTGGGGAACTTGTCCTGAAAACGCATCTCAACGGTTTTTTGTTCTTAAGCTTCCATACTTGGCTGACTTTACAAATAGGCTTAACAAATTGATCATGGCAAATCTTAAGAAAGCATTTCGTGACATCGAATTTCGCTAGTAAAAATTGTGACATTGGTTTGCTTTTAAAGATACAATCTCCGGTGCTCTCAGATCCTCTGTTTTCTACAAGTATATACTCATGTTCCGCTTATGAAGCGGACTAAGTCGATATTTCATCATATGTCACCTACCAACAAGAATCTCGAAGCATGTTGGTGTATCGGCCCGTACAGGGGAACCCTCAACAATGCGCACCTAAACATGTCGGCCATATTCAGACACGCATCAGCCTGCCGCACCTAGCGTAATAATGAGGATTTTTCAATCGTTACACGAATGAGCAATAATAGGTCCCAATAGCGATACTTTGCTCCGTATTTTTGAAATTCTAATTATCAGACAAAACAACCCGAAGTTGAATGAAATCAGTGCACTTATGCAGGTTGTATTTGCATATGCATAATATATATATATATACATGTCACGGTGTGACCGGAATTTCGGTTACGACACCGGTTCCGGTGAAAATCGTGTTCCGGTTGCGGTTCCGGCAAAAGGCAAAAACTACCGGAATCGGAATTGTGGTTTAAAATTGTCCATATTTTTTTCTTTATCTCTGCGGTCCAAACATGCGCTACATATATTCTGATCAAGTTCCAACATAACCAAACAATCAAACAAAAAGATTAACTCAGCAAATTGCCTTGTGAAACGTAAGTAGAACACAATTTCATCTGGAATTTTTTATTTTCATCGAGCAGGGATTTGTTAACAAAAAAACTAGGTCGATGCTTGTAGTACGTAGCTTGCTCAGTCAGAAATCTGTAGTATATGTTAGCATTCAGCCGGGTCAACTTGATATGGATTATTGAAGCGCTTAGCTGTAAGCTAGTGCATTTGTAAACTTTGTAATCAGTAGGGCACAAGTAACATATCCGCAAACGCAAAGCTGCAGCCAGAAACTGTGTTCATGGGAACTGTAGGTATAGAAACTGTGCACGCATTATCGCAGTTTGTCTCATGTATAGCATTCTGATCAGAAAATCATCATCGTCTTACTGAAGGGCGCAATTGTTGCTCAAAATTAGCCTGAACAATGTCTCTGGCGGTCCATCAGAAAATTATAGTATGCATATTTATAGTCTTTTAGAATCATATAAACCAATAATTTCAAGTTTCCTACCTAATAACATGTAGCAAATTTATGTCTAGTAAACAGAAGTGAGCGGATACTGAGCGAAATGTCTATTTTCTCTCCATGCGTTAAAAGAACATTCAGTTTGACGTAGTGTACGCAAATATTCACATCGGAAGGCATTTTTTTGCTGAGAATCCAAAAAACCGACATCTTGTCCGATAATTTTTAGCTTCCTCAGCCTCTTCACAGTCCCAAATAGGCAATAGTGACATCGCAATACAATAAGCTTAATGTAAAATTTATTTTTAATACATTTTAAATCCACAGCACATTCATTTCTTCCTTCATATGTTTTACTTTATATAAGTTTCGAAGACCAGATTCCGGTTTAAAGAACAGTTTTGCTGGTTCGGCTTCCGGTAAATTTCAGTTCCAATTATTCCCTGAATCTTATATAACGTACGACACTAAAGTTGACATGGATCAAAACGTTAATTTCGCTGTTGTACACTGAACTGGATATTATAGACGTGCAGCTAGCGTTTTTGTTTGTAACGGCAGCATTGGTCTCATAGTGAATTTTGTTTTGGAAAACATGACTTTGACTCTTTTAGTAATTTCAGCCGAAAAATAATACTTTTCGGAAGCATTTGTTTAGCGCTTGGCGCACCTGAACCGCTGTGTGGTTTGTTTACATTCTCTGTAAACAGTATAAGTTTCAAGGACTAGGTTCCAGATCCAGTTAAATGAAGGGTTCCGTTTGTTGGTTCAGGTTATTCGCTGATACATGTATACGTGTATATACATGGAGTAACCGGAATTCCGGTTCCGGTTGCGGTTCCGACAAAAGGCAAAAACCATACCGGAACCTTAATTCCGGTTTAAAAATTTTTTACTTCATCTGTGATCCAAACATATGTAAGATATATTATACAATGATTAAGCTGCAATACAACCAAGCAAAAGGAAAGATTAACCAAGCAATTTGCCGTGTAAAACGTAAGTAGGACTCATGATTTCAGTAGGAATTTTTCATACCTGTAGGAGTTTGTTAACTAATCAAAGCCAGGTCGATGCTCGTAGCAGCTATTTTACACATCCAGAAGTATGCGGGGTATATATACGTTCGAATTAAACCGGCCCAACTCGTAAACAGAATATGGCTTACTCAGAAGTACTTAGGGTATGCTTGGCTAATATAAATTGCGTCAAGCAACAGCCAGTGCGCTTCTAAACTTGGTAAATCAATCAAAATTGACGTAAACTAACGTTATCTGCAACGCAGCCAGAAACTGCTTTCTTGGCATTGAACTGTATTGATTCAAACTATGCGAGCAGCATCACAGTTTATCTAATTTGTAGCATTCTGATTAGAAAGTTATCATCATTATCATCTAACTGACGGGCACTGTTTGTCCAACGCTATCCTAAACAATGGCTCTGACCACTGATCAGAAAATTACCTCCTATCTTTCATTTTCTCTTAGAATCTTATAAACCAATAATTTCAAGCTTCCTACAGAAGAACATGTAACGAACGTATGTGTAGTAAAGGTAGGCGACTGGAGACAGAGCGAAAATGTGTATTCTACGCTCCAAGCTTTGTAAGCACATCCAATTTTATGCAGTACACACAATAGTGTATAGGGGAAGGTATTTTTTGCTATGGGTGTGTAAAAACCGACATATTGATCGATAAATAAACACTATTAGGTTCCTCAGTCTCTTTAAAGTTTCAGAAAGGCAATAATGCCATCGCAATAATTAAGTTTATTGTAAAAGTTACTTTTTAATGCATTTTAAATCCATTATACCTTCATTTCTTCTTTCATCTGTTTTACTATATATGTAAATTTCGAAGACCAGGTTCCGGATCCGGTATAAAGGAAGGTTCTGGTTGCTGGTTCCGGTTCCGGTAAATTTCGGTTCTGGTTATTTCCGGGTGTATATATACGGTGTCCATAAGTAACGTCCCATCGTTAAAGCGATCCCGCACGCCAAACAATAAACATTATCTAAAAGCGTTTTGGTACGCAAGTACTCTTATTTCTAACTTAAGTTTTTGGTGAATAACACTTACTCTAAGTACGAACCTGCGCGCACACTTCGACAGACTTAGCCAACCTTGTCAAGCTAAAGAATGGAGAGCTCCTACGATATTAACCCTTTCAGGCACACCAAGGATTGTGTACCTTATCCTTCAATATTCCATACAGAAAAAAGTCAGGAGGACTTAGATCAGGAAAAGGGAGCAGGCCATTCGACAGAACCTCGACGTCCCAGCCAACAGTGAGGGAAGGGTTCTTTCATCCAACAGCGCATAGCCATCGCAAAATGAGGAGAAGCGTCATTCTGAATAAATTGAAGCCTGACAATATTTGGTAACTGTTCAATATTAGGATAAAATTCATTTCTCTGCATCATTAGACAGTTGTCTGCATTCACAGTACCATCGAAAAGATTTGTCCAAAAATTCACCATACCACATGCTGACCCATACTGTCAAAACTGTTGCATTCATATGGTGTTCGATAGTGTTAAAAGGTTTTTTGCATGACAATTAACACAATTATGCCGGATAACGTAGCCGTTCGGTTTAAAATTGGTTTCGTCGGGCCATATGACTTCCTCAGCTAACTCCGTATCATCAGACGCTGTTGCCAGTTTTCACAAAATTCAGCCATGGGATCATAATCATCCTCATTCATAGCATGAATTAACGTCGATCTAAAAGATTTTAGACCCAGACTTTTAACAATTCGGAAAACAGTCGCTTTGCTGACGCGGGCTGCAACACCACAACGGTGAATTGACTTTGTTACACTATTGTCACAATCATAGGAAATAACAGATATCGTAGCATCACTATATGTCGCCGCTGGTCTCCCTGTTCGGAGCAAGTCAGCTATGGAACCTGAATGATCAAACATTTTATTAATTGAAGCAATAGTTTATTTTATGTCAGTCTCAGCAACTGTTTGAAGTTGGGGCGTTAGTTATGGGACATCCTATATATGTGTGTTTATATTTCAGTCTGTATTGCGAATCCTTCAGCTCCTAGCGATTCTGGATCGGTATATTGACGAAATACCCCCAGTTGAGCAACCGCAACGCTTTGGGAACAAGGCATATCGAACTTGGCATGCTAAAGTCGTGGAGGTACCTGTAAACACATGTAGTCTTTGCCAGCAATGGGTGTTTTTTTTTGATACTGGCTTCATGCTCATTCTGGAGGTCATTTTTACCATTTGCTCTCATTTTTTCTGTATGGAATACTCATGTATAGATAAGAAAGATAAATTACATTATGTAACTAGTAAACGTAATAAATATCAACAAGTGAGCGGAGCAATAGGTATAGTATTTTATATCATATTTATGTATACATACATGTATTTCAACTAAATATTTAATCAATTTATAATAAGTATCACGTTTTAGACAATTCCTGTCAAATCCACCATACAAAAAAAAACTAGCTAGCTAAAAATTTTGAGTGGTTAATCAGTAATTAGCTAATTAGTTAAGCTTATGCAGCTGAAATAGAGAACTTTGCAATATTTGTGTTATTTATTGAAATAGAATCGTTTCGATCAAACCATTATAGGTTTTTCGGGTCGAAGAATTCAAATATAATATTTTTACCAATGATAAAGCCCTATGCAATATAGTTACAACAACATAAAATTGAGTACATTCGTAATGCCACCTCCCAAGCTCCGCTCACAAATGTAGTTCCACTACCAACTAGTTATTATTGGAAGATGTTAAAAACATGATAATTAGTTAGTTAATTAGCTAATTACTAATTAATTGTTAAGCTAATTAACAATTAATTAGTAATTAGCTAATTTTTTCAAAAATTTTCGATGTACTCAGAAATAATGAAAAAAAATTGCACACGGGGGTTTTCGATGTCGCCGATCACGAATATAACATTTCTGAAGCTCTAAAAGTTGGCCATGTATGCTGATTAGTTAATTACCTAATTTAGTTAATTTTATGCAAATTTTAAAATCATCTCAAAATTGCTGAAGTTTTCGCTCGGGGGTTTTTAATGTCCCTAATCATGAATATGTGACATTTAAAGCTGAAAAATTTTATCTTGTGTGCTAATTAGATATGGTAGCTTTGACATGATAAAACGTGATACTTGTTACAAGTTGATTAAATATTTAGTTGAAATATATGTATACATAAATAAGATATAAAATCCGCTCACTTTTTGTAATTTATTACGTTTATCGTAGTTTCCTTTGTTCATTGCACTAATCCTTTGTTTTCAGGAGTGCGTTCGTAAAATCCGCGTACCATAATATATAACCACACTATAGTAGATGGGGTCTTATTATTTGATGTATGCCAACAATTATTCTTATACTTATTACTACAACAATATATTACTACCTTACTTGTATTGTTATTCAACTCACTCCATACTTCTGGCCCGTCCACAGCCCTCCGAAAAGTGGGGGTGAAACTTCGGGGGGAGCCCATGTTCATTCTCGGGGGAAATTTCAAAGGGGGGGATAAATTTTACTTAAAAATACAAAATATTTCCATATTTTCATGCATTTTTACTACTGGGAACACACTTTCAAGCTAAAAACAATATTTTAGCATTATAAATAGTGGTAATCAATGTTTAAAAAACAATTTGCAAACGAAGAACATAATTTTTCAGACATAAAAAATTTTTGGAATTAGTTGAACATGGGGGATTTCGGTCGAGTGGGGGGACGGACATGGGGGAACATCTCACGAACATGGGGGGATTTGGAAAGTGGGGGGTCCCCCCCACCCTCGCCCCACTGTGGACTGGCCAGTACTTATCACCCATTGCTGATAAAAGCAAGTGAAGGCTTCTTAAATTTGAAGAAGACTTTAGTGTTAAATTTTTTTTTGTCTTGGTACTTGCTGATATGTCGAAGTATATACTAGAGAGGCCCGTTTAAGATCTGCAATTTTTTTATCGAAATATATTTTTGGTTAAGCACAGAATAAGCAGTACGTTTTATTGTCATAACGGTGGTTGGGAATTCGTTGCTACTGACGCTTTGTATTACTCATCAGATAAAATTTATACTAAATCCGTGGCCATGATAACATTTATAACATCCTCAAATATTGTTTTGTTTTCAATCCATATATGCGTTCGGTGTTGAGTCTTAAACTTAAGCGACCGTCTATATATTGATATTGTACTGCGAAAATACAGTAGAAATTCGACTGCACGAGATGTACAGTACTAGCTACAATAATTAACCGCAGCTTGAAAATAAAATCTGATTTAAGATTTCATGATTTGGTTGTTGTTTGCTCGTTCTCTCTGAAAGCTATAGACGGTTGCGGCGACTATTGTAACGAACGATTATTGCCGTGATTGATCCTTATTTTTATCAAATCCAATTATAATGGCTTCACGAGCACAATCAATATTGCCAGATGATGCGCAGTTAACACTGTTATTTTGTTCCCATTGTACCGTTTTGAGCCGACACATGAGTAATTTTTAGGTATTCATTGATTATCAGTAGTTTTAGCTGCATAACTGGGCATTTGTCGCTCATTCATTTATTATACATGTGCAAAATTTAGCTCTTATTTTCGGGAGGACCCATTGATTCTTTTACAATGGCTGGCTGTATCCCACTGTGTGTAATAAAGTTTTTTTGCAAGTGTAAGTTTTTATGGTTTGTATTCACAATAATATCTATAATTGTTCCGAGTGAGTTTCTATTTGTATCCGTACTTTTCAGAATGGCGATGCTCTTGTCGAAACGTTGATCTCTGATGAATCCAAGAAACCAGCGGTCGAGGAACTGAAGCCTTACTTTTTTGACAGTTTTGGAAATCCGACCAGAATAGATTATGGGACTGGTAATATCACGTAACTTATTCTTCCTATGTAAAGGGCGCAGATTTTTAACAGAAGCCACTTAGTTGATATTGTATTAAATTGTAATATTTTAAGGTCAGTCACATCCCGGGTTTTGAAATTTTGCTAAAGTTTTACAACTACGTGCGAACGTAAATCTTAGTTCAACACCTTTTGCTTGAGCTAACTTAACGCCTTGTTCTTCTAAATTTTACCGGATACCTGTAGCTCATAACGTTTTGTAGAATTGATGAGACATTTATTTAAATGCAATCAGTATTTAAATAACAAGGGTGTCAAAATTGTTGTGTAAGCGTTTCTGCCTTTTTGATTCCTTCAATTCGGAATTGATATCCCTTGTTTATGCTTTCTGTGAAATTTTGGTTTCCTTAGTCCCTTCCGGCAAACTTTTTAACTTCATTGGTAAAAGTGACGTCCAGATGTCAAAAAATTTACAATATTTGTAGCAAAATTCAATTCCTAAGCTGATATTTGCACACATGGCGTAAAGAAAATTGCTATTCACCTCAGTTAGAGACATTTAAATACTAATTATCCCTGATGCGATTTATTTCGTATTTTACCGCTTTCACTGAGATAACTGAATTTTGAGACAAAAGAACCCGATTCAAACAGGAGGCTTTCTCTCATAATATATGTTTCCAATAAAAATTCTGCCTCTCTGCTTCCGAACTAGGGTTCTTCGGTTCATACCCCGGCTAAAATTTTCGGCGAATGTAGAAGCGAGAATATTAAAAATTGAAACTGAGCGTATCAACACAGCCGTGTTTTTACTATATTTTTTCTACTTACTATAATTGCATATTTCAATAGGAGCGCTTTATGTTACTCAAGAATTTATCGTAAATAATTTTAATACAGGCAGTAGTATTGAGTTTTGTTATTACGGTTTTGTTAGGAAGATCATTTATGGTGTCGCTTCAAAATATCGGTGCTAGTGGTTGACCTAAGGATAAACTAATATTTACATGGCGGGAACCACCAAGATTACGGTGGACCTCGCTAATCCTAGGAGCATCTCAACCTGTGTCGAGCGGCAAGATTACTTGTCATCCTATCAGTTAACTAGATTTCGGTTAAGCCGTCTTCGATATTATTTATTATTTGCAAACTTGACCTTCTAACATCATTTTCATTAATTCTAGTATCACGCGGTTTCATCTATTGGTTGATCACCTTAAGAGCGTTTGTGTTTGGTTACACTACGCTAAAACCTCTGGAACGCTTGATGTCTTACAATGCTGGTCTGATATTACTTAAGGGACACCATCATTGTATTCCGCACGTCACAATATTATAGCTTATAAAATGCATAGAAAACAACGCATAACCATTATTTGCAAGACTGAATTATTTCGGTAAATCAGGTTCACCAACAATCTACCTACGTTATGGTACATCCGTTCTAAAGGCCCTGAAAGAAATATATAACCAAATATTATATACAAGCTATATTCTGGAAATGGGGTTAGTGTACTCTAAACTCTTTGAAGACATATTAATATTCGTACTGGATTCTAAATATCAAAATTATCGTACTCCGTGACCGAAAAACTGTGTAAATGAAACGGAGCGAGCGGAGGTACTGCTGCTCTAGGATAAAATCGTGAAAATTGTTTTTGTCTGTTTCTGTCATTCGTAACTCATCTTTTAGCTGAATGCGAACAGGTCCGACACATCTTCGGGGACAAACTGGCAAAACCAATTTTTAAGTGTTCTTTGCCAAGTCTCGTGCTAGTCTTTCGCAATCCATATCTGGCAACACATGCGTCACATCGAAAAACCGCCATACACTATCAACTCATCGAGATTTGCAACTTTTTTGTGTGATCCTGACCCGCTCTGGTGCCGAATATGGTTTGTCGACCCATTGCTAGAAATAGCTATTTTATAATTTTCGGCTTGTTATTGCTTGTTTTTACTTTACAATGAGTGCCCATTAGGTTATCAAGCACGCTGCATACGATGGTTTTGCTGTCTAGAGCTAAGCTCAACTATATTATGCCTTTTTATAAAGTTTTATGGGTTTTACGGTCGTCGAACTCGATTTACATTTTTGGTTACGTATTGCGTGCAGGACACCAAGAATGGCCTATATAGATTTTTCAGTACGATGAATTCGATGGTTTGGTTGATTAGCTTCCAAGAGGAATATTTCCGGCCTTTTGAGATGTTTGAAATGGGTTTAGGGTCCATGATAGATGGTTAATTAGTTTCCAAAAGGAATGTTTCCGGTCTTTTTAGATGTTTGAAATGGGTTTAGGGTCCATGAGCCCGATCGCCAGAATATATATATATATATATATATATATATATATATATATATATATATATATATATATAATCTGCCTTCAGTATCCTGGTTATCTATTGCGTACAGGGCGTGATGAATGTTATATGAATAAGTTTCTCGGTTCGCTAGATACCATGGTTTGGCAATCTAGAGACTTGCACGAATACTATACTCGCGAGAAGTAACTGTGCCTTTTAGAGCAAGCGAGCAGTCTTATAAAACGTTTCGAGCAGCAAGCTAGCATTGATAATATCTGGCTAGTTCTGTACTTCGTGCGTTTTCAGTTGTTTTCGGTGGCATTAGGGTCAACGATGTTTTAGGGTTTCCAACGGGATCAGGGTTGCAGGGGTTTTAGAGTAGTATATACATCAAACACAAAGCCTGTTACAAGTGATTTCACAAAATGGCTACTCGATGAAACCACACTCGTTCCGTTTCACTCTCGCTGGAGAGTTACTAGTAAAAACCTTCTTAATCGACTGGACGCAACACAAATTGTATAAGACTAGATTCTGGAAATCGAGTTCGTCGATCGTACAAACTTTGAAACCCACATTTAAGCTGGACCCTATGTAGACTACAAAGCCATCCTATTTAGCATGATTTTTAGCACACATTCGTTTGAAGGCACAAACACGCAATAGCAAATCGAAATTTAAAAAATACATATTAATAGCAAAAGGTGACGAACCATATTCGGGGTCCACAGCGGTCAATGGAGTGGTCCTACAAACCGATTCCTCCGGGAAATGACCTTCAACACAGTTTGGCCGTTTGGCCAGGTCTGGCAAAGAACAGATAAAAATTAGTGTTTGATAATTTTACAGAGAGGATGGGGTCAGAGCACTTAGCTTTGTGGTAAAGGGCATATCGACTTCACTTTTTATAGCGATCAACACATTGTCGAAATTCATCTACCTGAAGTTGAGCAATAAGCGACATTAAAATTCTAATAATTTTCCTCCTAGTATTCTCAGTGGAAACTCCGCTCGCTTCGATTACCCCGTTTTAATTTTCTTTCTATACTGTATGATTAGTTAATATAGGTAATAACTGGCTAATATGTAAAAGTTATATATTCATGTTCAGCGACATCGAAAACCCCCCAGCGCAAAAATCAGCCATTTTGAGGCGATTTAAAAATTTGCATAAAATTAACGATTTAGCATATACGGCCAAGTTTTAGAGCTACAGAAATGTTATTTTCGAAATTACATAGGAAACGCCCTTGTGCAATTTTTTCACTTTTGAACACTGAAAGTTTTCGAAAAATTAGCTAATTATTGAGCCGAGCGAAGCGAACCGTTTTTGTTTTCGCCAGAGAAATAAAATCGGCACTGTCTGTGACCCTCCGCTAAGTTTTTGAAAACTTTCAAAGTGTTCGGAAATGAACAAAAAATGCACACGGTGGTTTTCGGTGTCACTGATCACGAATACGGCATTTGCGAAGCTCTAAAACTTGACCATAATAATATTAGTTACTTAATTAGCTAATTGGTTAGTTTTATGCAAATTGTAAAATCATCCCAATTTGTTTCGCTCACTTTTTGTAATTTGTTACGTATAGTAGTAATTAATTAGTAATTAGCTAATTAACTAATTAGCATGTTGGTAACATCTTCGAATAGTAAAATTAGCACCATATGCGTAATCAGCACGGCGATTTGTAGTATACGCACCAAAATAATAGCTTTACACTAATTATTCATTGAAAAATAAGCAATTTTTGTTTGAAAATGCAAAAAATATAGGCTAACGCGCATAACGGATCAGTTAATAATTACTAATTAACTAAAACAGATTTTGACAAAAACTATCTTTTTTGCACCTGAAGGATATTATGCTTTTCAAACAAAAGATTCTTAAATCGGCCTAGTAGTTATTGAGGAGTTCGACAGACGGTGCCGATTTTGCCTCTCTGACGCATACCAAAACGCTTCGCTCTGCTCAATTATAATAGTTAATTTAAAAAAATAAGGCGGATTGCTTTCAGGTCATGAGGCCGCGTTTTTGATGTTACTGTGTTGCTTGTTCAAGCTAGGTGTATTGCAACAAAGCGATTGTGCTGCAGCCGTAAATAGAATTTTCGCAAAGTATGTCCTTTTACTTGTGATGTTAGCTATGATAATACTCTTAATAATGTCTGCCTGTATTTCGCTGTGCACTTTTGCTTATATTTTTGTACTAGCTACTCCAAGGCGGAACGGAGCGAGTGTGTCTGCTCTGAGGTTCCAAAAGCGTCCTAAAACTTTTAAAGCTCCAGGGCGACGATAAAAATTCTGGTTTCTGATAAAACTTCAAGCCACTATGTTCTGTAATTATGTTTTGTGGGCAGACACAGGAATATGTCTTATTTATGTTAATTTTCTTGACCTGATGAGTTTCGTAAGTTACTGGAAACCTGCATTTAGTTGTGGTCGGCAGAACAGGATGTTTTTACTAACAAAAAATTAGTGCGCAAAAACCAACGTTTGTTCATACTCGGATGCTGTGACGATGATAGCGACTATGTTGTTCGACAAACACGGCAGTTGTAACGGTTGTTTACGTTTACATTCGTTAGTTTTGTTTTCGTATATTATGCATATTTGTTTTTTGTTCGTAGATCTGGTTTTACCAACTAGCTTCAAGTTCACAGCACATTTATTTTGATGAGTATTATATACACGTATTTTACGTTAAGAATTTGTACGTAGATTTTGTATTTTGAGACAGAAATCATAAATTAATGCGTGATCGCCTTCACACCTATTAATACCTTGTTCTTTTGAGAATTAATTTTTACCATATTTTTTGTTTGAAGGACAACCGAAAATATAACAAAATATTTCTAATCGTTTTGAAAAACAGGGAAAATTTTGTGATGAAAGGTTTTTTCTACATTTCGGTACCATTGATGAACTTTTCACCTCGTACCTTATTTATTTTTAACTCATTATGGAGCTTAGATGCATTACACTTATAATTATTGTTTGCAAACCTGTATTTTCTTAAAGCTATTTTCATATATTGATAACGTGTTAGCAGAAATGTTTTTCATATTTTTCAGTATTCGTTGTGCCTTGAAAATGTATCATTTTATATATGTCAGCTCAAGCTTTTCATGATACAATATTGGTTGGTATTATGTACAGTCACGGTCAGAAATAAGTGCAAAATAATAGATTGATTTTTGATTAAATGAAAATTTTTATCGATTTCAATTCAGCGAAATTTCTATTGATTTCGAAAAAAGAAATTTTGTTATATTTATATTTTGGTGCAATTAAATTGATTTAAAATATATTATAAAGTTTCCCGTAATTTCATTTTCCTCCGATTGCGATTTCGATCGTTTTCGATTGTACTTAATTTTAGTCGAGACTGTAGCTAAGTGTCATTTCTACAAAAAGATTTGCTTTTAAAGCAGACACGGTGCAAACCTTTAAAAATCGAATTCAAGGGGATAGTCGTATAGGTCTGTGCTCTCCACATTGGGAGTGGGGGCCCCTGGCATTTTTCGGTTCCCCCGGGTTCAGAGCAGGTGCCCCCGTTCATTCCCCTGGCAAAATATTCAGCAAATGGAAAGCTCAGTATGTCGACACTGTATTCTCGTTTTATTTGAACAAAAGCTTGCGGTAGCGTTTATTTCCATTTATTTTTAGATATTTAGACCTATGTCGTAAACTCCAAACAGTATATCGTATGGAACCAGCGGGAAGTCACGGTGTTTGGAGCTTAGACGACTATCAGTTTATGCCATTCGTGTTTGGGAGTTCACAGTTGGTTGGTATGTTGAGTAAATTCAAAATATCTGACTTGTTACGCTATATTTTGGAACGTTTGTGAAAGACCTCCTTTTAAAAGGTTTGTCCGCCAATAGTCTACACCATACCATGTAGTGATAAACAGCACATAGCTGCACTATATAATAGAACATCGGTTTATAAGACATAATCAACTTAACTGTAAAGTGTCTAAATCTACTTGTTTTTCTGACGGTGGTAAATAACATTACATAAGGTGTATAAATAAGCATGGTGTTGCTGACATAATATAAGATTTTGAAAAAATATGATATACTATACACTATACCATTACCGACACCATAGTGCTTATGTATACTATGTATATTAAAATTATCATTAAAACACTTTGGAGTTTCATTATAGATGGTGGCAGAAACACCACTGTGGACAAAACTTCCACATAGAAGATCTTTTAAATGTAAACGAGACATTATCGTTCGGTAAAGATTACGAATTATTGAAACGGTGCGAGCGGAGTTTCCGCTATGGGCGCTAGCGGAAAACCATGAAAATTTCTTTTTTGTTTGTCGCTGTCATTCATAATTGATTTTCGGTTGGCCCGATTTCGACAATTTTTTGTTCGATAATAAAAGTGACGATGATAATATGCTCTTTGGTTGAACGCGAACAACTCCGACCCTATCTTTCGGTTCAAAATTGTAAAAACTTGTGTTTAAGGGTTTTTGCCAAAACTGGCCACACGGATTCCAGTGTTTCGCAACCCATAGAGTCCAACTTGAGTATATATTACTCTTTATGGTGTTCAAGAGTTTTACTGTCGACGAACCCGATTTTCAAAATGTGCGTTTTCATTTGTTTAGTTATGTATTGCATGCAGGTCATCACGAATAGTCTATGTATAGGTATTTCTGAAGGCTGAATGCAATGATTTGGTTATCTAGTGTTCATTGTGCAAATTTGACGGATTTTCAGTGGGTTTAGGGTCAGTTAACACAATTTTCAAATATAGCCTGTCTTCAGTAGTTTCGTTGCGTATTAGCGTACAAGCCGTCAAGAATTATCTATATACAGACTCATCAGAACTGAGTGCCAGATACTAGTCTTGCTTACAGCGAGGGAGTAACCTATACACAATTTTGTTACTGCTCTCAAGCCTCTCGTATTATGAAAAGTTGTATACCTATGCATGAGTGAATGTAAGTTGTGCCTTCTATTATCGTCTTTTGACACTATGTACAAAATGCTGTCAGAGAACAAAACATTTGTTGCAATTTAGCCAATTTTAAATTAAAAAATTTTCGTTCGCGATCGCAGAGCTACTGGTTGCAAAGCGGGGTGATTTCTGTTCACTATCACAATACACCTGTTTGTTGTTTGGTCACACAGTTCACAATGTGGCAACTCGCATTCCGCATTTTTTTGTTACGCTAACGCATTTCGTTTTACTGAACATAATACGTACGTATAGTTCGCGAACATTACATGTGACGTGCTGGTTTTGAAACACTAAACAATGGCATTTTTGATAACAAAATAAAATTTTTCCAGTTCAAATGTCGACCGTTCACAAATCGGTTACTTAATGTTTTTGAAGTAATCATTAATAGGGCAATTTTTTGTTACTTAACATTTTGGATACGTGGTTGCGCAAAGCACCAATTTTATGTTGTTTTATATGTTGACGGATGGCTGGTACACCGAACAGGCGATCGCTAATGACAGAAGAGCATTGCAGAGGCGCACATTAAGTTTACTCATGCAGTATAACCAAACTATTTTATCACGAGTATTATGTTGTAGGTACAGTAATCGTCAGACATTAGTACTGTGTGCTCGACATTCATCTGCCATTCCCAAGAAAAATTTAGAAATTTAACGGTATTTTTAATTGAACTCAAAAGTTGTTCGATGTTTGAGAAGAGGTAGTCTTTTCGCCGATAGATAATTAATATTTTTTGTTAGTATTCTAAACTTGACGGTCATTTGCACAAGTACTGTAATATTCTTGATTTCGCGGTTACTTTAGATCATCCAACTCTGGAACCTGCAGCGTTCGTAAAACAAGAAATAGTGGAGCTTCATGCTGACGAATTTATGTTTTTTGGCTGCATACGTTACATCAATCAGGTAAAATATTTAAATTTATTAGTTTGTTGACAAGTAAGGTATTCCCACGTATCAACCATATTATTGACAGTAATTATGGAAGTTCTATTGCAATTGCAGCGAGCGGATAAGGCAACTGAATAACCCTTATAAGTGTAAACTACATAGTTTAAATAATTCAGCTGTTGTTTATAATATAAGCGACGGACAACATTATTATAACTGGCTATCTTTTGTAGCACAGGAAAATAATCCCGATTAGTTTGCATTTACAGGGATTCCTAAAACACCTTCATGTTAATCTCAACTTGAATGAACTGGGGAATCCTGGTTGCTTGACGATATTCTCAATCAGTTAAGGCATAGTCGGCGTTACTGTATCATCTTTTCCGTGCGATTTATGTAAATAGGAAATCGGTAGTGTTTCCGATGTCCTGTGCACTGATCTACGCCTTAAAATGAAGCTCACTTGGTGCGAATTAGTAGGCTATGTACATATGC
This sequence comes from Trileptium ribeirensis, assembly GCA_030248225.1. NCBI lineage: Eukaryota > Metazoa > Nematoda > Enoplea > Enoplida > Thoracostomopsidae > Trileptium > Trileptium ribeirensis. Next base: position 18,831 of record JASANE010015138.1, read on the forward strand.
GGCAGGCTACGTCCACAGTGTTTTCCGTGCGATTTATGTAAATAGGAAATTGGTAGTGTTTTCGATGTCCTGTGCACTGATCTACGCTTTAAAATGAAGCTCACTTGGTGCGAATTAGTAGGCTATGTGCATATGCGGTAGGCTACGTCCACAGTCTTTTCCGTGCGATTTATGTAAATAGGAAATCGGTAGTGTTTTCGATGTCCTGTGCACTGATCTACGCTTTAAAATGAAGCTCACTTGGTGCGAATTAGTAGGCTATGTACATATGCGGCAGGCTACGTCCACAGTGTTTTCCGTGCGATTTATGTAAATAGGAAATCGGTAGTGTTTTCGATGTCCTGTGCACTGATCTACGCTTTAAAATGAAGCTCACTTGATTCGACTTAGTAGGCTATGTACATATGCGGTAGGCTACGTCCACAGTCTTTTCCGTGCGATTTATGTAAATAGGAAATTGGTGGTGTTTTCGATGTCCTGTGCACTGAGCTACGCTTTAAAATGAAGCTCACTTGGTGCGAATTAAGTAGGCTATGTACATATGCGGCAGGCTACGTCCACAGTTGATTTACTCATTCAAAATATATATGCTTACGGTACTATTATGAGAGAGTATTAATTATTCTAGAACCCGAATGTTTCATAGTGTTTCTAAATTACGATGTGACATTTTATTTCATACCAAATTTATAGTAATAATATAGTTTTCGTATATAATTTGCAACATATGCAGTAGCCTTAAACTCAAATAATTACAGCACCTGTCAAAAATAACAGTCGCTCGCTCGAAATAAATTTGTTCTAAAAATAGGATTTATTATTAATTTTAATAGTTTGGAAATTTCGAGCGAGCCACTCGCTTGAACTCGCTCTCTCGAAATGCGACATTTCTGGCGCGTACTGTGTGTTTCTTTATGTTCTAGGTCAAAACCGGACCATTCTATGAACATTCGAATCAACTATATAACATCAGCGGCGTACCGACATGGTCCAAAGTCAATTCGGGTCTCATAAAAATGTACAAAGCTGAGGTAAGCTTGTAAATTGTTTCAGCATGTTTTTCCGGTATACTACTGTCTACAAAAGCAAGGTCACTGTGATAATTATAAGAAATTAATTGGCGTTTTTTGCACTTGACGCTGTTGAATGATGAAACTGCTCACAAATTTTGAAATGAGTGCTGCTGCTTCTGATGTACATTCAAAGATATCTTGATCTTGGAAAAGTACACAGTTACGAACAGAAGTTAAAGCAAATTATTCGCAAATATAGGACAGTTTAAAGCAAATTATTCGCAAATATAGGACAGTTGTTATTGCTCGCAAGATTTTTGCGAACGATTCCAGAAATATTTGCTTCTAATTTCTGTCCGTACATGTCTATCAAACATAGGGCTGTCAAGCAACGAAAAATTTCTTTCAGCGCATGGGATAATAAACCACTCAGTTGCTAAACCCTTCTGTTCGCGGCATTAGTAGCGATAAAATAATAGTAGATTCTATATGCTGAAAACAAGAAAGCAAAAACAGAGTTTATTCTAGTAGAATTGTTTAACAACTCCAAGATTATTGTCTGCAACAACCATAACTCGTTACCTTCTGATGGATTTTTCGCGAACTTTTTCTTGTCAGATGTCATAGAGTTACAGTTTATGAAGTGCTCATCTCTGCCATAATTTTTGTTGTGATCGAAAGTTGAAAACAAATTAATGATGTTGATTCTCAAAGTTTAAAACCCCCACCCAAAGGCAAAATTTTGTGACTGAGTTCCTGTTGCAGGTAATTGATGGCGTTTAAAGTTACTTTTCAAATTGAGCGCGTTAGTTTCATTGATTTAAGCCCATGTTGTGGCCGGTAAATGTTGTAGCTCGTGTTCGCCACTGGAGCGTCAAAATGTTTAATTTTTCTACTAAAAACAGTCCTATTTTAATAATTATCCTTTTCAATAAGACAGCTCCATATGTTTAGAACACCAGAATTCACTTCTTAGCCTACGTCAGATTTTATATCTAATAATTACGCAGCAAAAATGGGGTGTTTGTAAGACATTGTAATTACGAACGATGAAAAACTAGGGGACGAATAATAATGTCTTTTGATTTGGAAAATTTAAAATTATGCTTTTGTACAATGTAAGCTGTTAAAAAGTACTGAAATAATTATTAATTCATCTCACAGCTTTGCAATGCACTTCACTCGCCATAATTTTAACTCTAACCCTTTTAAAGACTGCGCTTTTTAGGTTACGCCCCGGACTGAGTGTGGAGGGTCTCCGTGGACTTTTTTAACAGCTGCTTCGTGGCGCATTATGTTCTGCTTCCCTAATGCCGCAATGCTCAGCTACCTACTAGGAGCACAGTCTGTGTTTAAATGTCTTCCAAAGCCAGTATCCGAGCAAAAACAAGGACAAAACATTCGCACGATCAAAAGTCAGGTGAAGCGGCTATCACTATCATTTTCTTATGATTTACAATAAAAGTTATATATATTAAGTGCATTTAGTATACCCAATACATATGTACCTAACCTAAATGTAATGGGATTCAATTAAATTCGAGTCTAAACATACATAAAAATATATAAATATATACTAAATTAATGATAGATATGCACATCTGCTCGACAAGACAATACGTTTTGGACTGCATATTTTTAACCTTATAATACTAGGTCTACCCATAGGCTGCAATTTGTCATAATTATCGTACAATTTACATTATATGCGATAAGTGAAGGGACCTACCAGATCCAATTCAGTCGGTTAAAGAGTATATGTAGAGGTTGTGAAATTCGTATAGTCAGCAAGCTTCGATGTTGCTACTGTTCCCCAGACTAATGGGTTGGGGAGCGTCAGGAAGTATTCATCGAGTTCTTAATCAAAATTGAAGATTTAAAAACCAGTCACCGATAGCCCTTGAAAAACACAAATTCCTGGGCCTCCTAGACCCTCTCATTCCAAGGTTAAAACGCATTAATAATTTTTAGAATATTCTATTTATATTTTAGGTTCTTGCCAAGTTTCCAGTCGTTCAACATTTTGTTTTTGGGTCTCTTTTGTCGTTTGACGCAAAGGAATAATGTTTCTTTGAACTGATATTGCTAGTCACAGCCGAACATATTGTGACTGTTTAGCGGTTACTTGATGGCATCAGTTTTTAGCGTATTGAATAACGTTATGTAGGATTGAGGGTCAGTGATTTGTTAATAAATGTGGCGTCAAACTTGTTTACAATGATTTTAGTCCAAACGAAATATAAGAAGCGAATACAGCGAGTACAGCCGGTGCTGCACAGCTTCTTGTCGTAAAATGAAACAGTAGTACACTACTTGCAGTGAAACATGGTTTAGAAAACCAAGAGCTAAAATTTCCTCGGAAAGATACGCTGTGTAGTCGTCGGTTTAACAATTTTTCGCTAATCTATTTTACGTTGCTTTTAGAGTTGACTGTAAGAGATTTTCATATACTTTTTATTTTGGGGTTTTCGATGAAAATTTTGACCGCCTTAAAGTATTTTTAGAGATAAATTTATAGTGACAATCTAAAATTGCTCAAAAATTGAACGATGTTTCATTCGAATTCGAACGGTTTAGTTAAAACGATATATACTGTGAGATTAATTGAACGAGTATCGGACCAGCATTATAAGGATTCAACGGCTGCAGGTGTTTTAGAGTGGCATATAATATACATCAAACATAACGCGTTTGTTATATAGGATGTCCGATAAGTAACGCTCCAACTTTAAACTGTTGCTGAGACTGACATAATGTACTCACAACCCTCATATTTTCAGGAATTATAATCGAACTTCTACATTATAACAAAATGTATGACACTTGACTTTAATTTGGCGGATCAAATAACTGCAGTAAGGCTTTAACCAAAAATAGCCGTGAAGTTATGTGACAATGGTCCCGGCATTCGTCTCCACAGCCCCCATATAATAAAGCTATTGCATCTACATATTATTATAAGATTTGACCTATCAGGTTCCATAGCTGACTTTCCCCATACAAGCATACTACTTACGGCATCTGGTGATGCTGACGATAACTGAGATTTGCTATCATTTTGACAATATAGTCGGCAAAGTCAATTCGCCGTTGTACTGTTGAATCTGGCATCAGCAAATCGATTGTTTTCCAAATTGTTAAAAGTCTGGGTCTAAATCCCTTTAAACCGACGTTAATTCGTGCTCTAAGCCAGGATGATTGTGATCGGAGGATTGAATTTTGTGAAAAATGGCTAGAGCGTCTCGACGATTATCCAAACATTGCTATCGAAGTCATTTGGTCTGACGAAACCGATGTTGTACTGAATGGCCATGTTAACCGGCATATTTCATCCCTGATCTGAGCAAAGGCCCTTATACATATTATTAACATTAATTGAGTTATTGCACTACAAAGGACCGTTGTCACAATATCAAATTTGAGCTAATGCCCGTACCGCTGCGTAATAAAGTAGTCAATATATAACTTAAATTGCAAAGGCCTGATATTCATTTTATTCAAAGCATAGGCCCGTACTGATGAAGGCCTATGCTCTCTAATATAATTTACCACAGACCTGGCCTGAGCAAAGGCCATTAGCATTAAGGGATTTTGAAATCTGTTGTGGGCAGCAGTTAAGTAAATGCCCTTATTTATTTGCGTGATGTCAAAATGATTATTGTAAGAGCAAATGATTCGGGAAATTACGTTTTGTCGAAGTCCTGCTTTCCGACACCTTCGACATCTTACTGCCTTATTGCTCTGGTTGCGTGGTTATTAGCACTACAACTTGTTTGTAACTGCTGCTAAGACTAGATGGGACGGCGCAATAATTTAATAACCTATAATATTAACATAATTGTTAAATGTCAAAATAGTATAGTAGAAATAATATTTCGTGTTCACAGTCCAGTAGGTTACTGGAGAAAAGAGTTAAATGGTTATAAAATTTGCGGAAATATAAATTTATCAATTTTCACCAAGTTCGTAGATCTAAAACTTTTATTTTGACCTGAATAACGGGAACAAAAAACTTTAACCCTAGTAATCGCATTCCGAATAACCAGTAAGGGATATCCTATTTAGCCTGGTGAGCCGCTATTGGCGTTTTACTTTTGATATTACTATATGCTTTTTCAAACTTTATAAACCCTAGTATTTATTCACAACTGGAAAAAAGTGATTGGTTTTGTAAAAAATATCGGTCTCGCAAATAAATTCTAAGCATATTTAGTATTTCAGTTTTTCACTGAAATATTCTAAAACCTGAATTCGAAGCTTTGTTACTAAATTGGCACAAGGCTTTATAAAAAGTATTTTTCAGAGTTAGTAGTGATCTTGATAAATACTATTAATGTTATTAGTATATAAATATAAACTATAAATTAATCAGAGATGTGGAACGAAATAACGATGTTTGCTATTGATGACCATGTATGGGTATTCTGGAAAAAATCATACTGGCCAGGCGTAGTGTCCGACGAAACCGATTTTGGCACCCAAAGCAGTATCACAAAGCGATTTTAGTATACTTCTTTGGGGATGACAATTATGCTTATGTTAACCCCAAAAATTTGACACATACAAATGAAAAATAAAGCTAGGGAACTAAAAGCGTCTCATAAGGATAAAGCTAAATCGACGGCTGACTTTCACTGCTTCACGTTCGATTTGCAAGCGGTTCTTTATGTTACTTCTGGAAACGACTCTAGCCTTTTCTATAAACGAAAACTCAGTAGTTATAATTTTACTGTTTGCGATTTAGCTACGAATAACGGCTACTGCTATTTGTGGACCGAATAGGATAGAAATCGCGGTGCCATTGAAATTGGAACATGACTTTTAAGCTACTTTGGTTCGCTACCGGCTGGTGTAATAGATGTATCCATGTTTTCTGATAACTGTTACGGTCAGAACCGCCATCAGTACATCTTAGCAGCGTGTTTGTTCGCAGCGCATCAACAAACTGACCTAAAAACAATTTGTCATACTTTTCTTGTCTCAGGTTATTCGCACATGGAATGCGACAGTATGCATTCCTGCATCGAATCGGCTGCCAAAAACGTTTCCGTTTACGTCCCGAACGATTGGATAAACATTGTCAAATTATCTTGCCCAAAACAACCGTTTTCTGTTGTCAAAAAAACTGGAATATACGGATTTCAAAGACCTAAAACGCTTAGCTGTTCGTGTTTTCGGAAATCGGCCAAATTCTTTTTTTCTCAAATCAAACGTGTCCGTGTTTCAAAAAATTCGCCGAACATTATTGAGTATAGCACAGATTACATGGCGGAATTCGTTAAATTTAGAATTCCTAAGCCTAGGACAAGAATGTCGTTAAATGTGTATCCAGCGTATGATAACACACTTCCAAAGTAGAAATTTAGTGCTGCAAAGAAGAAAGACTTGCTAAAACTGTGTCAGGATCATATTATCCCCGAAATTTACTGGAGTTATTTCGAGCGATTAAAAACAACTGAAACTGAGCGATGTCAATTCAACCAGTTGTAAGATGGTGTTACGGATAATGACGATTGGGAGTGCGGTAGCGAAATACCATCGGATGATGATAATGCTCAGTTATGACTAGAAATGTGAGTTTAAAAAAGTGCAAGCCATTATGTTGTGTGCGTGAAGCCAAGCAAATGCCTTAACACGTGTAGATTATGTTGGATGAAATTTGAGCAAAGGCCCTTAGGGAGCTTAATTTGCATAACAAGCCCGCTTTTCGTGAATGACTAAGATTAGATAATATTTAACAGGACAATCATAAGAACAATTATTTGGGCTAGAAATGACGTCAAAATATCATTACAATTTCAGTTCCTTCAGCTATAAACAATTATTACTAATACTACGAAAAACTTTAATTGTTCGTATCACGAAACTATGTTTTTAAATTAAGGGCTTTTGCTCAGATGAGGGACGAATTGTGTTTATTGGTATACAGAAAAGCCTTATAGCACTATCGAACACAATATTACTACCGCTACAGGACAGCATGGGTCGGCATGTGACCTGGTGGATGTTTTGGGCCGTGCTGTTTCAATGGTATATAGCGTGATTGTGAATGCACAATGATGCTGCGAAATGAATTTTATCCTAACAGTTACAAAACATTGAATGGCTTCAATTTATCTAGAATGGCGCGCCTGCTCATTTTGCGCTGGCTGTGCGCCGTTAATTGGACGAAACCTTCTGTGGCTGGGGCGCCGAGACCCTGTCGAACGGCTGTTCGTTCTCCTGATCGAAACCCTCCTGACCGTTTCTGTGGGGAGTGTTCAAAGAGAAGATATGCAACCGCAAACCATGTTGTGCCTGACAGCGCTATATCGGAGGAGCTTGACATGGTTCGAAAAGTGTGATGAATTGTGCGGTTTCGATTGGAAGTATTTGATCTTGCATGTGCCCAAGTTCGTACTGAAAGTGTTATTTATCAGAAACCTAAGTTACATATGAAAATACGTGCATATTAAACTGCTTTTAGATGTTAATCAGGTGTGCTGTGTCACTTTAATGCTGGGGCGTTACTTATGAAACACCCTGTATACACGTAAGTAAATGACATAAATATTAAATGGGTCTTTTCGGTGATCCCCACAGACGGAATTTCGTAAATTTTAAAGATACAGATAAAATTTTAGTACTAATCGATTCAGCTGGTTTATGAAATACCCATTTTACCAACATCCCTGACAAAAATTTTTTCTATTTTTAAGATTCCGATGATCCCTGGGAACTCCAAAAATTTTATTGGAATATGGTCATTTGGGCACCGTTCGACTCAGCTTGATGAGACAAATCGAGTAATTTATTGAAATCTACTTCATGTTAGAAAGTTATGATGGTCCAAGTAACCCTGATAGGCCGTACGTTATAACGTTAGAAAAAACAGCTTAGAGCGGGGGTGGCAGCCCCCGACTTAGGCGTAGTGTATGTCTCATATAAAGACCTTAGCTTAGGCTAAGACTAAAACTTAGTGTACCCAGGACGGCATGGTCTGCATTTTATTTCTGCCCCTCAGGTTACTTGGACCCTCGTAAGTTTCTAACGGTGGGTTAGATTTCAATAATTACACTCGATTTGTCTCATCAAGCCGAGTCGAACGGTGCCCAACATGACCATATTCCGAAGAAAAAATTTTTAGGTTCCCAAAGGGGACAATTGGGGGATAGCCAAAAAGACCCGATTAAATTACGTTCGCTCTATTTAAACGTCGCCTACAATAAACTAATGGGAAGTGGTTAGTTTTAGACCAGCGTTGGTTTTGAAAGTGTAAATAGCATTACTGTTCAAAATATTCACTTGTGTAAGGTACGCACAACGTATGTATTCTTTTTGCATATGTTTGTCAAAATAAACGCTTGTTTTGTTGTCTGTTTGTAAAGCGCAGCAGCATGCTATACGGAATCATATAGGGATTATGTAACTAAGCATTTTGCTTCAATGTATAAGGTGGGGAAATTACTGTTTTACAGCGGACATAGTACCCAACAGAAATGACCGCTGCTTAATGTAAGCAGGAAATGTTTTATGACGCTTGCTGTCTCGATATCTAGGTACGTCTTGTGCTATCGAATTAGCTGTCAACGAAGTCTAATGATTCAATGATTGTATCGGACGGAAAGAACCACGTGCGATCTGATCTTGGTGCTGAGAAGAAGAACAAACGGACTACCCTAACGATCTGGTGACGGATCGTTCCGGTTACTTATAGGAACACCGGCCTGGCTTGGTCGCACACTCCGATATTCTCCAGAGTGCTGAAGGGTAGACGTATGTTGTGATACATTCTCTTAAAAAATAAATGCTTAAGGTGCATTTATTTTGCCGGTGATTATTCTGACATTTTATGCACATATATATATGTGTAGTTTATTTCATCTTATTATAGATATTCTTTAATTACTACTTGCGGGTTCGATATTTTTTCCGAGTGATTAATTCTGACGATTTCGTTAATTTTCAGATGGCTACTAAATGCGATGATCATGATTCGGTATTAGTGGTAGACAAAAATAGCGAAAACACACGTAGAGTGATCGACAATTATGATGATATAGATACATTTCGTAGTAGAGTTAATAGTGGTTAGTTATTTTCGTGATTATCCTAGTGTATATAATGTTTACAGTTATTTTGTCGAACACGAAAATTATACAAAACTTTAATTATGACGCTTGCTGTCTCCATATCTAGGTACGTCTTGTGCTATCGAATTAGCTGTCAACCGCGATACATTTGGTATGTAAACGAGGTCTAATGATTCAATGATTGTATCGAACGGAAAAACCACGTGCGATCTAATCTTGGTGCGGAGAGGATGAACTCTACGATACAGTCTTAGTATATGATGCTGAGGTTTTTAACCCTTACTATGCATCATGTCTCACGTATGAAACTACTTTTTGAAGCGATACACATGTCGTGCATCATGCATTTGCATATTCGTTGTTAAATAGTTTAGAGGGTGCTACAGCCTCCACCTTAGACTTTAGGCTTAGTGTATGTCGTATATGAGGACAATAGCTTAGTATATCGAAAACGGCATGGCCTACGTTTTAATTACGCTTCTTAGGTTTACTTTGGCCAATGCGGCAAAGGGCTAAATAACAACTGTACTATATACCTTGCCACGCTTATTATACGTAGCTTATTTTAAGTACGATATCCATTTGGGTCACTGATATTTTATTATGTTGCGACAACAATTATCATGGATAATTAATATAGCATGGTTGGGAGCGCATGATAATAAATCTTTATGTGTTTGCTTATAGTGTCAAAATGCTTCATTAGTATACCGTTTCTGCATCGGGAGAAAACGGCGCAGTAATTACACAAGGATCAAATAAGTATTTGATTTTTTGAGTATTACACATATATAATAAAAATTTTATGTAATGATACGGGCGAGATTAGTCAAAGCCCGATGTTAGTGAAAGAACCCAACGACAGTGTGCGCTATCTTCTGGAATACGTAACTGTATTTGAGTGTAGAATAAGCTGGACGCACGAAGTTGTTGACATTGATGATCGATATCACGACACAAGATATGAAACACAAATACCCAAAACAGTGTTCCAATCATTGGCGGCTCCAGAAATTTCTGACAGAGGGGTGGGTTTTGTAAAAATTTTTTACAGGAGGAAAATTTATTTAAAATTTTTCGACTACTATTTACATATTTTTCATTTTACTCCACCTTTGTGCGGTATGTCCATACTATTATGGACGATACGAAGCGGCCATCTCTGTACCGAATCCACCATTGGTAAGAATGAACAAATTGAACATTGTAACTGAAGGCGCACCTTTATTTATAGGATGATTTCTGACGAATAGATTATGTAACACCCGAAGTTTTTTTAGAACTTTCCAAAGGCTGGAAATTCCGAAACTGCAACTCATCGATGAGATATCTGCGGACCGGTGTAGCGTGAGTCGGGTACGCCTTTGTGTTTTGTGCAATATAATAAAACATTTTGTTTATATAATCATGTTATTGTTTAATCACGCTCTACCCGTTCATTCGCTGCACGCGAGAATCGATCCAATTGCGATGTTCTACACAATACGGAAAAAATTGTGTTACAAATGTGACTTGCAGATTCTATCTGATATAAGCGTGGTACCGCAACAATTTTGGAGTCGTATATTATAGGTATAAAATTAAGTGGATTTGCATATTTTGTGTTGTCGGTTATTTCCGTCGTCGGACGGGAACGGACATCGGCGATAATATACAACGAGACTTTGTTTTTAGTTTTCATTGACTTCGTCACGGTGTCACGGAATTATCTGTCCC